>PVJC01013776.1:0-37456 GCA_004026665.1 Murina feae
TTTTTGATATCTCATTTACTTTTAAATTACTCAGCAAAAAAAGTGAAATAAGTAAGACAAGATGTTAATAACTGTTGCATCTATGCAGTGAGTATATGGCTGTTCTTGCATATTAAATTTGTTTACAATAAAAAAGTTCAAAATAAAATATAAGTTCTATTGCCACCTGATCTCATTTGGAATAATTTACCTTGAAGCTAAAGTATAAAATATCAATAAGTCATAAAATATTATGTTTAGAAAAGCAGTAAGATATAGAAAATGGAAATTTTGAGATTATACTCCTTTATCTATATGGCTGTTCTTTTGGAGGTTATTTCAGAAAATTTATGCCTGATCTAGACACACAGTATCTCAAGAACTGGTAAATAAAAGAAGCACATTTAATTAATGAAGATACAGGCTGATCAGGTTGTTTGGGGCAGAAATTGAAGCTAAGTTTTGAACTCACCTTGGATTAACCTACTTTTAGCTTCTGTTCATAGCAACTGTGGCTGGTGGGTACCAGAGCACACTGCCAACACCCACCCCCCACCCCCCACATAACCTCCTATCTTTTGAGTAGCCACCACTAGAAATAAATTATCAATCCATTTACAGGAGGAAACAGGAAGAGGAAAGTTTTAAATGTCAATCTACTCAGCTCATGGAACAACTATAATGTAAAGATTATTTTTAAGTACTGAAGTTTAACTTCTGAATAAAATCCAACATGGCATTTTTCTTATTCATTAAAGGTCAAGATACATGTCCTTAGTAACAATGGGCGACCGACCTTTTACCTAGAATGAGATGTCAAAGACAGGCCTTCTCTAACAAATGAAGTAGAGAAGCAGAGCTGGAATAATATACAATTCAAATGTGGAGAGGAGAAACATAATGTATAAAGGGCATTGATTCCTCAGCCAGTGAATGTTACCTTTCTACTCAGCATAAGGAAGTTGAGTTCCTGATTAAATGCTGAATTACTAAACCTGTCTAAATACATGACTTTTAGTTTACTAGATTTATCATAGTATCATATGGCTATCTACTACTTACTATTTATGATTTATTAATGTCACACGTACTAAAATAGTTGCGTTATTGACATATAACTTCATTTCACTCTGTATAGGCAGATCCTGTCCGAGAAGCCAAATCATAATCAGGAAAAGGGCTTTACAACATTATCTATATAATGATCTCCATAACAATGATTCTGAAAATGGATTATATCAATAAAAGGATTATGTTAAGAATATTTTCACATCAGCTATCTATCTGTTATCAGCATCCTAATGCTTTAGGATTTACTAAACCACATGTAATATAAATGCATATGTATGAAACCTACATTTAGACTAATGAACAAAAAAATCTCCTTTTCCATGACTATATTAGGTGATTTGGCATTTCCTACAATCTAAAATTAACTATTGGTTGAATCTATTTAAATTATGGACCATATTAAACAGTTTTTAAAAATTCACTTAAGTTTATAGTCATAGCTATAACACAGGGCAAATTTGAAAATACTTAACAAAGATAAAGAAAAAATATATAGCAATAATTCCCAAGTATATCAGGGAATATGGATGAAGTAAAGAAAACACTCATAATTGATATCATATTAGTTTTGCTGAATTGTTTGGTTGAAGGGAGATGAGATGGAGATTAGGAATAGAAATATACACCATAATAAAATTCTTACTTCCATTGCACCTAAAAGATTTGCACTCTCTCCAATGCTTTCTTCTATGTACCTACGTTCTTCATCTGTAATAGTAGGATGCTTTGCAGGACTCTCATAAGACACCAAAAGCCAAAACATGTACCAGACCATCCCAAAACTTCCTGCAAGCAAGAGTTCAAAAGGAGCAATCAAAGAAAAGCATTATAAATGCTTCCATTTAACAGTCATTTACTGAAATAACACTACAAAAAAATCTCATGCCAGTCATTCTATAGAATGTGAATTCAGCTTTATGTTTCTACAACTGACTTTAGTCATCTCTTGTCGTTTGCCACCAGACTTCAATCTTCCTGAAGGGTGATCCTGGATTTACCTCTTTGTCTCTTTAAATAATGCTGATATACAAGAAACTCACAACAAATAATTATCGAATGGTGTGGTCTGGAACACATTGACCCATCCAACAAATATTTATTGAGAAGTTACTTTTCCAGGCACTCTGTTAAGGGAGAAAAATATGAGGAACAAGACAAAATCCCTATCCTCAAAGAATTCTATGAGGTTAATTAAGCCTTTTGTTAGTGGCCTGTCTTGAATATACAAGAGTGGTCTGCATTTCCAGAGAAAAGAAATTCTCCTTTACCACTTCTGATAGCATTTCCAGATCTAGTAAACAGACTATTAAGTAAAATATAGAAAATTATTTCAGCCGTGAGTGGCTATTGTACATTTAAAAACAGGTTTCAGTGATTAATGTAGGAACAGTTCCCACTTTCCGTGACTGAGTACCATGGTAATTTCAGGACATGCTGTTACCTATGGATTATTTTGGGGGGGCAGATGAAAGTTATAAATTTCAGTACAATAAACTCTTTGCAAGTTCTTTTCATCCCCTTCTTTATTTACCTCTCTCACCATTAAACATGCCCTTATTTTGTGATATAAATCTGGTCACATTAATAATACGAAGAATTTCAAGTGATTTATTGTTGTTTCTCAGCAGCTGGCCATTTCATTCTTGCCTCAGACTGTTCTTTCTCCCCTGGGCAACACTCTCAGTGTCCCTTAATACCATAGTTTCTGATCTGGCAAGCTTCTTTCAATTACTAAACATGACAGTGAAAATCCGATATCGTGTACTAGTTGTGGAAAATGGCTCTCCCAGATTCAAATCCTGGCTGTGTCATTCATTAGCTACATAATCTGATCAGGAACTGAATCTCTCTAAACCATCACTGTAAAATGAGATAATAATTCATTTTTTATGAGATTGTGGCAAAGAAAAGTTAAGGCAGATAATGCATAAAGCAACTAGCACAGTGGAGGGCTGAAAATAAGAATTCAATAAATGGGAGCTCTTGTGATTTAGAAATAATTATCATGACTCCTCTCTGAATGCATCTGAAGTGCCAGCTATGCAGCTAATTGCTTTTTACAGGATGGAGCAAAAGCAGGTTTATAGTTTTAAGTATCTGAAATGTAGTTTATTCTGGTATTATTATTTATTAATGAGTGTATTATTTTCCATAAGAACAACTGCAAATCTACTTTTGCCCCACCATGTATGCGTTATGTTTTTAAACCTTAGTCACTACACAAGTCTTATCTTACTGAGTTTTAAAACATCAATATTAAATGTGTGATTCAAAGACCCAAATTTTGTTACACACAGTAACTGAGCAGGTACTATGATAGGATATGTTCAGATTACCTAATATTTAAACTTTGAACCACTCAAGGATAAACATAAAATAACTTATAGCTTGAAATAATGTGGCTGATTTTCATACATGCGCTGTGGAAATTAGTCTCCTTACTTTAAAGCCACACCATGTTTTCAATGAAGTGATGGACTAGGTACAAGTCAGAGGATTTAGTGGTTGACCCTCCCAACTTGCACTCTATACCCTAGAAATAAATGCTTGAAACTTCTTTGAATTATGAACTCTTGAAAATCTAATGAAAGATACAGATTAAAATCTGATAAAATTATCTCCCCAGGAAAAACAATGTACAAATGCCTGCATGGCTTATAATTTAGAGCAGTCATAAATGCAAAAGCCATCCAGGGCTTTTGAGCCAGACAAAGAGCCCTTCCTATAAAGTATATTTAATAATACTCTACAAACATAAGGGTTTTCTCTGATGAGAACATTTCAAAATGGAAATGGATCGCAGCGAATTTGGAAACAGCCAGATAACTATTCTGCTCAACCTCATGGCTTCATTAATCTTTCAGGTTCTCATGCTCATGCTCAGAGAAAGTATTAATCAGTGACAATATCAGTTGGAATCCAGCTTTCTTATGTTTTCCTTTCCTCATTATTATAAAAGTGTCTCTCAGAGACCTTAGGGGGACTTTCATTGGTAAGTTTTCAGCTTCTAGTTAGAAAGTAAACAGAAAAGGAGTTTGAAGTTAGGGTTTTTTGTCATATTATTTTATTTCCATGTGGGGGCTTAATCTCCTTTAATGCAAAAGAAATGAGGACTGCCCTGACTGGTTTGGCTCAGTGGATAGAGCATCGGCCTGTGGACTGAAGGGTCCCAGGTTCAATTCTGGTCAGGGGCATGTGCCTTGGTTGTGGGCACATCTCCAGGAGGAGGTGTGCGGGAGGCAGCTGATCAATGTTTCTCTCTCATCGATGTTTTTAGCTCTCTACCCCTCTCCCTTCCTCTCTGTAAAAAATCAATTAACTATATATTTTTTTAAACAAGAAAAGAAATGAGGACTCAAATGTGCTACTGCTGGAAGGAACTGCTAATATTTCTTCACAAAATTGAATTGTTTCATCAGCATTATCATCGCTGTCCAGCTCTCTAAGCCTATTCAGTCTTGAGGAGGCACGATCAAGGAAATGACCAAGAAAACAGTAGTAAGAAAGAGAACTGGGAGCTTCCTAACTCTTTCCTTTTATTCAGCTTTGACTCAAGGGCTAACTTAATTTTATTATTCATAATCAAGGGCAATATACATCATACATCACAAAGTTTCCATCAGCAATGTGGTTGCTTTTTAAAAAACAATAAATAACAATGTAGGAAAAATCATAGAGGTAGAACATTTTCCTTGATCTTCTCAGAATATAAGGAAAGAACTCTTAATGGGGAAAAAAAAATAAGTAAACACAGAAGTTACATTTAGTGACCTATCTCATTATTCTAGCTTATGCAGATTTCTTTGAATTCTAGTGTATAGAAATGTGACATACCATAGACATAGAATACTGAAGACCAGCCAGTATACTGTACAAGAATGCCAGCTAAAGGCATCGCAATCACAGCTCCAGCATAGGAACCTAAAATAGGAGGGAGAATGAAAAAAAGTTAAATGAAATAAAAAAAAAATTCTTGACTTTATTTCTTGTTCCTTGATTTACTCACACTAATTCCCACTTGTATACTTGAGTACATGCACACTCACACTCATATATGCCTACATATTTAGCCAGGAATACGAGACTATACAAGTAGACATAACTTGTCCAAGACACAACAAAGATTTAAAAATAATAAGACTGGAATAAAAATTAAATTTAAAAGACTATAATAAAAATAATTCATAAACAAATTTGAAAACCTAGATGATGTGGATGAACTAAAAAAAAAACAGAAACAAAAAACAACAAAGCACAAGAAGAAATACAGGATTTAAGGAGACCAATAAGAATTAAAGAAATTGAAATGGTGGTCCCAAACCTTTCCTCATGTACACACACAGACTCTCCCCAATTGGTTTTTCAGATGACCTTTACTAATTTAAAAATCTTATTCAAGTCGTTCCTAAACTTTCACCCACCATAACTACATTGGCGCATAGTATTTACCACAAAAGGAGGTGGTTGCCAATCTACTTCTCTCTAGAGGAGGGGCCCATTTGCTCCATATTCCATGACATGCTGGGTAGGTGACACCCTGTGATGGAGGAAGATATATGTCACCATTCAGGATCCAGGGTCATTGGAAAATCGTCATAGTCCCTTCTCTGATGCAGTTTCCTTAGAATGGGCACCAGGGAATGTTGCTATTCATGAGATGGCTGATTCCCTGAAATTCCATTTTAAAACTTTCAGCCCAAACTAGTAAGGCCTGGCCTCTTCTTAGTGACCTGTTCAAATTCTCCCCACCCTTCAAGTCTGATTTCTACCTTGATTTTCTTCTGATCAAGGCAAAATGAAGAGATCTTACACTCTTCGGTTCATATGTAATTCTGAACAGTTTGAGAAATTTGGAAGACCTTTCTGTGAGGCATTAAACTCAGTGATTATTAATATAAGGAATCTGTACAAAGGAAGTTAAAGCTTAGATCCTTAAAGTTCACACTTCCTGAAAGTAGTGTCTAGAACTTAAGACCCTTAAAGCATAGTCATCCCTCTGCAGCCACAAATTCTATATCCACAGATGCAAGGAATCTCAGCTTGAAATTTTTAAGGGAAAAAATGCTATGTTTGTTGTTGCCATGTACAATGTAGTTGGGCCTACCATGGTTGTGTCTGTACCAAAAATGTATGCATTTGTTTTTCTTGTTATTATTCCCTAAACAATAGAGTCTAACAACGATTTACACAGTATTTACATTGTATTAGATACTCTAATTAATTTAGAGATGGTATAAAGTACACAGGAGGCTATGCACATGGTATACTCAAAGACTACACCGTTTTAAAGGACTTGCTCATCCATGAAATTTGATATCCAAATGAGGGTCCTGGAAAGACTATAATTCTCCTTTTTCTATTATTTCAATCGTATTAATCTTTCCTTGCTTTTGGAGAGAGGAGGTTGTTTTCAGTGCCTACATAGTTATCTGACTCACCTATTCCCACCATATTCCACAGAAAGAGAAGGCCCTACAGGTAGGCCAACCTCAAGTTATTAAATGCAGTTCTTTCAAAGGCAGTAAGCTGATGGAGCAAAAGTCAGTCACTAGAGTTACATGCCCAAAGAATATATTCAATAAAATGCATTAGTGAAAACTCAAATAATGATTCAAAACCAACAGAGAGACTTGGTATGAAATTCCCAAAATTCAATGTTATGGCCAGCAAAGAATACACTAAAAAATTTTTATTCCAGAAAAATTTAAAAATGTCTGTTTTTTTCAAAAAGTGAAATAGTCACTAAACATTTCTTTAATACCACTCAATTCTAGAGAAGGGGAGGTAAGCAGTCACAGTTGTAATTTATCATCGTTTAAAGACAAAATATCTGATTGTCTAAATTTTCCAGTATGTTACATGATGTAGACACAACCAAATAAGACATATTTATTTGCAGATCAAGACAGAGATTGCTGGTTCTTAATCACATGGCAACCTGAGCATGCTGTCATCCTGCAGTTCCATACCTCAACAAGTCCCTGCAATATCCTAACAAAGATGACACATCCATAATGCACTCTGGCTGCTGATGGGATTAGCATATTCAGAGTAGAGGTGAGAAGTATGGCAGCTCCAAAAACCCTGAAAAACGAAAGGAGTTAATAGATCTAAATTTCTCTAGTTAAGTTAATCACAAGCACTTTTAAATAGAATGTTTTTTTCTCAAAGAATAAAATACGTTCTGGACTTGACTGGCTTGAGCTATTGCAAACAGATTTGTGGACTAACTTGAAATGCTAGAAATACAAGAAATAAAAGAATAATCTAATAAAACTGGTTATACTTACTTGTATTTATTATCTTTGTGGATGTATGTACAAATTACAAATATTTAATTAATCAGGGCATATGTTTTTGGTCTGTATCTCCATCTACAATGGAAGCTGCTTAAGGGGTAGAGTATATTTTCAGATACACTGTTATATGTCCAATACTATGTGCCAGGCATATAGCAGATACTCATTGAAGAGCTATTAAAAAAACAATAAATGTCTAAATGGAGCTTACATTATACAACTATTTTTAACATCCTTAAATTACTATATTCATAAAATTTTATGAATGATATCAAATTGTAAATGCCCCAAGAAATCACATGATCAGATCCCACAGCACGTTTTTGTTTTTTGTTTTTTAAAATGCTTTCATTGATTTCAGAGCAGAAGGGGGAGGGAGAGAGAGATGGAAACATCAATGATGAGAGAGAATCATTGATCGGCTCCCTCCTGCATGCACCCTACTGGGGATTGAGCCTGCAACCCGGGCATGTGCCCTTGACCGGAATTAAACCCAGGACCCTTCAGTCCTCAGTACGATGCTCTATCCACTGAGCCAAACCCGCTAGGGCAGGACATGCTTTTGTAATCAAAATAACTATTACTTTATATATATGTCTCAGTTTTCTCAGTTTTTCTTAATGTAGGTAGGTGGGGAAATGATGTTGGAGTAGCATTTCCAGATGCATACATAGACATTACAATTTTAAAAAAATTGCTGAAATATGATGCTCGGCCTTTTATCCATGTACAAATAAAGAGTCCATTTCATCCCTTAAAATATTTTTTCATGTTCATACCTAAAGCAAGGAAAGCATCCCTCAGCTGAGTGATTTTAGAAATATCCTTTTGCGTGGAAGGTTTGTGACATATTATCTCTAATGAGCTTGGCTGTGTACTCTATGCAAGTTTTCTTAAGTCACACATTGAGCATTTTATTCAGTCAACATTGGTTGCCTCAGAGAACCTCAGATTCTTCCAGGGGCATGTTGAAATGTAACCGTGAAAGCTTGAGCTTCTGTAAGGAGCCTTGATCATGATTCACCTGCTACTGAAATTTGAATGACTTTGTGAAGCGTTGAAGAAGATAAGCTCCTTTTCCATGAAACATAGACCTAGTCCAAGCCAAATACTTTTGCTTACTTGATGCAGCCAAATAGCCCCTGTCCTCAGAGGTTCCTCTCCAGAGAGGCAAGGAGTGACTCAGGAGGACCTGATCCATTTTCCCTCTGCTCTGTCCACTGAATAGGGATCTTTGTGTTTGTGTCAAAACGTAATTTATTTCCTAACTGTTTGACACCAAATAGAAACTTTCTATTCCTAGAAATAACTCTTCCCATGAAAATGCCACACACCCAGTAACATTAAACCTCTGCTAAATATGGATTTATTTTTCAGAAAACAAATGCAAAAACCCCAGAACCTGTCTTGTAAAATAAGAATCTAAAATTATTATAAGAATTGCTTTTAAAAGTATTTTAATCCTTAATTATTCCTTTTGAATTAAAAGAATGTTCACCTCTCTTAAGTCTACAATCGAAATGTTCTTGCATGCCATCCCCAGAACACCTTGGAGCCTTTAGGGCTGAGAGGAAGTAGGAGGGCGTCTATGGGGCATGTTTGCTGCTGGACCTGGTGTTAAAAGGTGCGTGTTCCCAAAGGCCAGTGAGGCAAACATATCTCTCCACTTGTGAAGGAGTTTGGATGTGGTACCGGCGCAGCAGAAAGAATGAAGGTGGAAAGGACAAACAGCACAGGAGTTCTGGTCACATGAGTAAGCTGTCTGGGTGCTGGCAAACCTGTGCTATCTTTCTGGACATCCATCCCACTTTGTTTATTATCATTGGTAATAGTGAAACTGGCTGCTTAGGGCTTTAAGGATAAAGAGAACCAAAGCTACATAATGCTACAGGATTCCTGGAAGTGTTTTTATGAGTTATGCATCCGCTCGATTCAGCCCTTTCAGATAATTCTTTCAAACTGTTATCTAAAAGCCAGCTGCATTAGAATTCGCTGAGTGCTCATTAAAAATGTAGATTTCTCCCTCCACCCGCCCCCCCCACCAAAAAAAAGAAAATATCATTTCACATTGAAAGACAACGGAGAGGAAAGCAATATGTGTGTATGCTTGTGTGTGTGTGTGTGTGTGTGTGTGTGTGTGTGTGTGTGTGTGTGTGTGTGTAGGCTCTATATTAATAAAGAGATTACCAAAATTGAGACCCACATAGTATGGCTGATACAGAAATGTTGGAAAAGGAAAAGCTGTTGTTGAAAACCTATGCCACATCCTGCCTGATGAAAAACCGTCAGTGTGTTCCCAAGTGAGTTAGCTGTGGGATTCACAGTCCTATTCTTTTTCGATGAGCCATAGCCACAAACCCCTCACATATCAAGCCCACCCCACAAGGATTTGCCCGGAAGAGGTGACAGAAGCACTGGTGACTTGTCACTTCTATGGATCATATCCATTTTCCTGGAATCAATCAATCAATCTCCATTTGGGCAGTGGCTTGTCACTAACAGGGAACTAGTGTTCTGCACCGCAGGTGTGGCACTAATCCTCTCCTAGAGCGTGTGCAGGAATAGAGTGATTCAGGCTGTTTAATCTATTTAGTCTAATCAAATCCATGCTCAGGCACCTCCCTTTGTCACATCTGATGCCCCCGCTCCCATATTAAATAAGGACTACACGAGCACACCAGCCCTCGGGCTCCCTTGGTACATCATTAAGTTGTAAAAATGACTTCATCACTCATGACAGAGAAATTGGACAGCCCCAACAGTGGCATATGGCAGAGGGGAAATCATTCTACCAGCTGCCCACCTGACTCTCTCCCCGCACCCCCTCCAGGGCTGCTATTGTAGGATGCGGCCACAGGGGAAGCTAGAGCTGGTAAGGGGTGAGAGGAGGGGAAAATGAAAGGCCAGAGAAACTGAGAGAAGCTCATGTCAGCAAACCACCTGCAAGCCCTTGGGGAACCCCCTCCCTCTCCGTGCATCTATTCATCTTGTGGAAAGGGTATTTCTTTTGTCAGAAAAAGGGCGGCCTCTTCTGCATTGCCCTAGATACCTAACCTATAGGGCCCACAATGGGAAGGCGGCTAGATGTTCGATAGGCAGCTAGATGAGTGGGATAGAAATAGTTGCCTCTGGCCCTAAGAGACCGAAGGACTGTTTTTCCATCAGAGCAGGATAGCGGTCCCTTGCAGCAGGCTCTATGCGTATGGCCTGAATTATTTTCTCACACAAAAGGAATTTGCAAATGTTTCTCCCTGGAAAGGTTAAGGAACCCTAGCTTGCAATTTACTTCAATGTTGCAGAAAATAAGTGAAAGTACAGAGGGGAAAAGATGAGACATGATATATAGACGATAGATAGATAGAGATAGATAAGAAGATAGGGTATATTTGTATGTGCATGTGTGTTTGGTGATAAGACTTAAGATTTCCAATAAATGCTTATTCCAATAAATGAAACGCACTTTTATTGTTTTATTTCTATGAAGGAAAAAGAATAGCTCCAGCAAAATCATTTAATTCTGGGCTTAAAATATGAAAGTGCTGTGTTTAAAATATCTTTGTTTCTCTCTTTCTGAAAATCACTCCCACGGGGTTTTTTTTCATAATTAAGTTAGTGAGAATATTTACTTAAAACATATCCAACTTCCTTTTTATAAATGCAAATGCACATTAATAAACAGTTTCTAAATCCGTCCATTTGAATCTGTGCACATGTAAGCATCAATTCTCCCCTCTTTTATATTAGCAGTATGAATTACACTGGGCCTTTTGAAATCCCAAGGAAAAAACCTTCTTCTTTGACAAAAGGTCTAAACTACCCCTCCCCCAGCCATGCTGGAACCTCCACAATCTTCTAGGTGCCCAAATTGCCACAGGGGCTGAGTAGGGAGGAAAAGTTCTAAATATCATGTTTTTCTCTCCAGGTAGTCACACTCTTTGTTTAAGTCATTTTTAAGTTTGGATATTGCCTTTTGCAGAGTGAAGAACAGAATCACTCACGTTGTGGCCAAATAGTTGGGGAGCCAGTACATGCACACACACACAAATACAGTACATTTCTTCTGCCACAAAAAATCTAAGGATCCCATAGGCCTACTAAAAGCTTCTCTCTAATTCCTGGGTATCTGTCCAGGATTTCGGCATGATAGACTGTAGGCCCTGATTCAGAGATTAGATGGCTCAGCCTGTTGCTGAAAGTGAACTCTGAGATGAAGCCCATGCTATCAGGCAGAGATGTTCAATTTCAGAGTAGATGTGGCTGTGGTATTGTGCTATGGGATGGCTGAGTTTTAGCCTCAATCTCTCTGTGACCTTGGGCCAGTCACCTCCTCCCTGATTCTCTATTTCCTTTCCTGGTCTGTAAAAGGAGAGGATTGGATTTGCTGAGGCCTGTCCCGCTCCCATATGGGTTCTTTCTCATGCAGGGAGTGCACTCTATGGGATGGACATATGCAACCCTCAGTGTCTTCAAATAAAGAATTATTTTTTAAAAACAAAAGTCAAGTTAGAAACCCAAGAGATACCCTGAAAGACAAAATGTTGCACTGGGAACTGAATCTTCTTTAAGTAAAAGCATGCGGCAAGGAAAAAAGAAATAATAGCTTTCAACGGGGAGTTTAACCTCCAGCTTTTGGATATCTTAGTGCGTTTATAATGCCTGGCTGGAATTCAGACATTGCATGCACTGAAGTACTAAGACTCTCAATACTCTGGGTTGAAGATATTATTTAGGACAGCTCTTTACGAGACATGACATTTCCGGTGAACAACAGTATTAATAGCATGGAAAGGAAAACAGCTTTAAAGGCAGAAATCTGATCTGAAAAGAGGCATTTTTATCCCAATAAAAATAATCCTTTGCATTACTAATACTTAATGCAAATTTAAACACAAGTAATGCTGAATGTTCTTGAGCTTTTTTCTTTTAACGTCTTTTCTGGATTTAAGATTTTATTAATGATGAATGACAACAGCAAACAATTATTGAGTGCCAGACCCTTGTAAGAATTTCACACGTTCTCTTATTTAGCTGTCATGATACCCATATCAGGTAGGTATTTTGGTTATTCCTCTCTTTCAGAAATAAAAACTGAGGCTCAGAGAGGTTAAACAATGTATAAGGCCACTCAGTTACTAAATAGCATACTTAGGAATCTGAACTTACACAGTTTGCTTTAGAAACTATATCCTAACCACTATGCCATGACCCTTTTCTTTTCAAGCCACAAACATTTTGTTGTGATGTTCATTTTATTTATTAACAAGGCTCTATCATGGGCCAGGCACAATGTGGACAAAAACACTTGCTTTGTCATGAAGCTTACATTTTATTGGAGAAAGGCAGGTATTAAAGAGAAAAATAAGTAAAATATTGGAATGGCAGGTGGCAATGAGTGCTATCTAAAACGCTAAAGCTGGGTTGGGACATCAGAAGGACAGGGGCAACTTTTAAATAGGACTTAAGTAATATTGCCACCTTGAATAAAGAGGCAAGAATAGTCCGTGTGTATATTATATCATCCATTAGAAATGTCATGTTGGCCAAACTTCCCTGGGTAATTCTGACCTTCTTTGGTTATGTCCACTGCAAAATTCTGTTGTTTCTCACATTAAATATTTGCCCAGCAAGGTTCCTCCTCACTCTCTCACTGCAAGGTACAAGCAGTCCTTAGCCATTTCCCATTTGTAAATATCTGGATCCCTGGAAGCTCCATGCCTGAATTGTTTAAAGGCGAAGTTAATTGTCTCCAACACCTTTCAATCACTATGTTAAATATGTTCTCATCTGAAAACAGTACAGGTCTTGTGAGGAGTCTTGCTTTGATTCCCCACCCTAAGGCCCTCCATGGAGGTGACTAAATAGTCCTGGTCAGGATGTGCAATAGCCCGTTAAGGAAAGACAAAGGAAAAAAAACAATGGTGCATTTTTTAGTTTTCTCGTGGGAATTGAATTTTCTCTTCCCGGGACTCCTTCAATTCCTCCTCTCCGTGAGCTGGAAAGCAAGATTGCTTAGAATTTGACCAGAAAAAAGAACCAAGAACCTGTATTCTGTCCACGAGGGGCTCCTTTTACCTCATCCTTCAAATAGAAGCACCAAACCACTGCTGTTTGTTTTTCATTGAGAACTACCTGGAAGCGTAACCAGGAGCCCTTCTCTCTTGAGGTGCTGTCTCCACACACCTCAGTTCCTCCATGCTAGACCCACCACCACAGTGATGGCAAACATTTTCCAAAGCAAGCTTCTTTCATACCTGGAGGGAAAGGCATCTGTCCCCAGTATCCCACCCAAGGGGAATTCTATTCTATTATTAAATGATCTCTAGGGAGAATCTTATTTGAATGGGCAACAATACTTGTAGGTGGAAAACTGGTCTTGCTGTGTTGTTTCGGCTGTGTTTGAAAGTGATTATAATAGAAAACAGACACTTTTCAACCCAATTCTAAAAATCTCTCAGATTTTGTGTTAAAACAAAACCCTTCTAAGATTAAATTCCATGTAGCAGGTATAAGACTAGACAGTCACCAAAATGTTAATAATAGGTGACTCTGGGTGATTAAATTATTTATAATTTTATTATCATTTATTTTTTATATATTTTTGTTTAGTGTGTCATGCTTTTATAATTAGAAAATGGAATGTTACATATTTTTAAAACTTGTTTTCACAGGAAACTTCAACTATATTTGTAATGTTTTGTTACATATTTTTTAAATGTACCAAAGATCTCCAAATCCTAAGATATAACAAAAAGCTAGTCAATAATTTTCCATCGGTTCATAACATTTTACAATGAACTTTAACTCAGTTTTCTCAGTCTGGTAAGACACAAAACATTGTGTGTGAAATATTAAGTTCTTCTCCCTTTAATACCCATTTAAAGGTAAGGTGTATACAGATCCAAATACAAATTTTAAAATTCAGAAAATTTTCCTTTGTGGAAACTGTACCAAGTAAATTAGGACCTGAGTCAGTATTAGTCAATTCTTTGCTAAACATGACACAACTGATAGCAATGAGCAAAGCAACAACAATGACAAAAACTAACAGAAAAACCTGTTTATTGACCTCCCAGTCTTACAACCAGGAAAGCTGGGACATCCCTGGTGCAGTTTTCTTGGCAGGAAAATGTTAACATTGTAACATTTGGCAAGCTGGAGGCTCTGACTCTGAAAACACAGGCATAGCCATTATATTTTTATTTCACATTACACTGAGTTCCCTGTATCATTTTTCGGTTTTGGTGAATTTGTTGTATATATATCCTCTGAAGTGAAAATATTTCATGTATAAGTATTTGGAGTATCTTTCTGGAGAAGTTTAGTTTGTTTTAGAAAATATTTTATAGGACAAAAAGAAAGATTCAAAACACCACATATTAGGGACAAGAAAGCCAAAAATGTAACAAGTTCATTACCAGTAATATTTAAGGGAATATCTCCTTAGCTTTTCCAGGCTAAAATAATTTTTCTTTGATTTATCCCATTTCTAAAATTGAGTCCTCCACACAGTTAATGTTTTTCATTAAAAAAAAAAAGAATATTTGTCTCTTTTTGGGTCTAAATGCTAGCCATCCATAATGTCAGAGTAAAAACATTCAAAGGGCACTATTCTTAATCCATTGCATTCTCCTCTAAACATTGTGAAGGATTGTCCCAAAATATTCACCCTACAATCCTTAAGCCTAAAGTAAATTCCCAAGAATTCCTTCCTAGGCCGTGGAAAGGACCGGGGACATCTTGGGAAGGAAGACACCGCTGGGATTGGGACTGTAGGTAAAATAAGGTACTGGAACATCTCCCTGGGAAATAAAGAGGGATATTTCTCTGAGAGATAAAGAGGGATATTTCACTGAGAGATGAAGAGGGACCAGTTTACCACAGCAGAGGAGACCAGACTAGAGAGGTGCCTGTTCTAGATGACTGGCTACGTTTTGGGGGGAAGGAGGAGGGAAGTCATAGGTCCAGGGTCTGATGGGAGACCCAAAGTCGCTATTTGGGGTGTCTGTGCAGCATTACCTGGAAGTTCAACAATTCAGATTTAAAGAGCCCTTAGTTTTACATGGCATATTTCACACAGTGAAGGAAATGAAGCCGTCTCTCACCCTCGGATGGCCGTGTTCTTTGATCCCCCCGCCCCACCAGGTCCTACGCCCCGGGTTTGGACTTGGGCTGCCTCTCCAGGTGGCGCTGGGGGCTGACACTGAGACCTGGGCTCGCAGCCACCACGCAGCAGCAGCAGCAGCAGCGCCGGAGGCCGCAGGCGCAGGTGGCGCCGCCTCCACCCGCCCCTGCTCTGCCGAGCTCATTAACAGGTGGATCTCCTCCCGCCCCCCACTCCCCGCCTCCCCGCCTCCCCGGAGCCTGAGATCCCTCCCGCCTCCATAGAAACAGGCCTAGAGCCCCATCTGGGCGGGCGCCCCGACCGGCTTCCCGCCGCCCTGCCGGGAGGTCAGCCGCCAGGAGCCGGGCACCCGGGGACCAGCGGGGGAGAGCACGGCCCGCGGCGCCCCCACCCCGTGTGCACCCGGCCTCACGGCCCCAGCTCCGCCTGCTCGTCGCCTTCAGGCCTCAGCTCCTTCCAGGCCTTAGGCACGTCGACTATTTTGCGAAGGACGGACTCGGACAGGGCGCAGAGGCAGGGGCAACGTGCGCCCTCCCCGGAGACCCCACATCCCTTAGGGCGCCTATTCTGGAAGGAGGCCCCAGCAATTCCTGCTTCTAGAAGGGGGGTGCCAGGGAATTAGGAGACCCCCCGCGGGGCGGTGGTCCCAGTCCGAGTCTCCGCTACCCTTCTCCGGGCACCACCGCCGCCACCCCTGCTGGGCCCCGCGGGGCGCGTTACCTGTTGGCCGCCAGCCGGGACGCGATGTAGCCGCCAGGAATCTGGGTGATGATGTAGCCCCAAAAGAAGGAACCGTGGATCATCCCCACGGTTTCCGGGTCCCAGTTGAATTTGGCTTTCTATGAGAGTAAGGGAGAAAAAATGAAATAAAATGTAATTTACAAAACTGGGGTGCAGGGAGAGGGGTAGAGTCAGCGCCTGGGCCCAGGTTCGCTTTCAGCGGTTCGCCAGCCCAAGAGCCCCCCGTTCCCGGGCTCTCTCTGCATTCGGGGCGTGTGGGTGACTTGATTTCGTTTCTAAATAAAATAGAGCCAATGCCTTCTTATAGAGAGGAAATGTCTCCTTTAACTGAAAACCCGTGCTCATTTGAAACGTATTGCGATTCATAGAAGAGCTAGACCCCGCGCTTTGCTCTGGGGACCACGCCAGGCGGGTGGGAACGCCTGGACGAGTGAGGATGCTCAGGGCTCCGGTTTGGGGAATGGGGACTTGCCAGGGAGTGGTTCCGTTCGCCCGCTGGGCATAGAGACCCTGCCTGGGCGCCTTTATTAGACGCCGGCCAGCGCGGACTGTAGTGGAATGGCTTGGAGAACGGAATCCAACCCGGGAAATTCTGGAGAAGGGAATTGCGAGACTTGGGGTGGAGGGTGCGGAGGTCGGTTGGAGGAGTTAGGAAAGAAGGTGGTCTCAGCAAAGCGGGCCTAGGCGCGGGCAGGAAGGACTTACAGTAACCCCTCAGTCCTGATTTGGGGAGTCAGTGGAGAGGGAGCTGTTGCTCAGGGTAGGTCAGGAGAGCCAGAGGGCGTGCCTGAGGGTGAGGGCCTAACTCTGCCATCGCCAGCCGGGGCGGCTGCACCAGGTGAGCGTAAAGTAAACTGGGGCACAATACCTGCAGTGGACGGGGGGAAAAGCACTTATTCCGCCTGAGCAACTGGGGGCCCCCCTCTCTCTTGGAATAAAATTCTGAAACCAAGCCACTGGCAGGGTCTCCCGGAATCCCCAGGGCCCGTCAGCGCTCACCGCTTCCCCTCCAAAGCCAGTGCCAAACTAATCCTCCCAACCCTCGCCTGGTTTATGGCCGCTCAGGTCCCTAAACTGGAAATACAGACCCACTGGTTCCTGCGACCTTGACATTGACCCTTCTCTTCCTAGGGGGTCACACACACACACACACACACACACACACACACACACACTGTATGATCAGGGGATTGGATTCCAGAGACCCCAAGGTGCCCTCGGGTGCATCCCCTCTCCTCTCCCCACCGTCCAGGCAGATTTGATTTTTGTTTTTCGGTCTTGTTTCATTTTCATTATTAAAAATGTTTGGAGGAATTCAGTGGGAAATTATAACTAACACGCTGCTCCATTCCTTCAAATAAAAGGAAAATACTTGGATTTAGAGTCTGTGGACAAGACTAAGCCCTAACTTCTTGCATAAAGTTGCTCTTCTCAAAAACCTAGTGAGCGAAAATAAATAATAATAAAAAGGCCTAGTGAGCTACACGCGGTTTTCCATTTTGCAGGAGAGAAAAGGAAGGCCCAGAGGGCAGACACCACTTGCTTCAGGAGCAAAAATGGCAGATGATGATGATCCCAGAGGGTCCATGGGGAAGGCAGTATTCGAAGGGCCCCAGAGGGCCCAGGGGGCACCCAGCCTTCCTCATTCAGTGTGTGTGTGTTGGGGAAGGAGTGGGGGGTTAACCGGCTCCGACAGGGGATGTGGCTTAGCGCGGCCCCTGCGGCCCGCTGTCGCCCACCTCCTTGATGACCTTGCCCCCTCGGTGGATGGTGCTGTTGTTGACCATGTCCACGATGGCCACGCCCAGGTTGCAGCGGATGCCGAAGGAGATGCAGAAGCCCAGGCCGCTCATGATGGCGATGATGTAGCGACGCGGCAGGCCGAAGCACGTGCAGTCGCACAGCGGCGCCTTCTTCTCCGGCACCTCCAGGGGCTTCCCATCCTCCGTCAGCTCAATGGTCTCCCCGGTCTCCTGCTTCTTCTCCAGCACCCTGTGCGGCAGAGCAGGGGGCGGGGAGGCAAGGACGCCTCCGGTTAGGCACCCCAGGCTCCCTCCTGCCCCCACTCCGCAGGGCCCGGCAGGGCTGAGGGGAGCGGCTGACCCGCTCCCCCTCCGCCGCTCCGGGGTGAGGGTGCTCCGGCCTCTCCAGCCTCGCCAGTCCCCTCCCATCGGGCCCCCCCGCAGCAGCTGGATTCACACGCACAGGCAGCTTGGGCCTGACTTCTGTGCGGGGTCTGCGGTTGACGAGGATCGCCCCACAGGCCCTTCTGGGCGCCCCCCAGCCGCAGTGTCTACCCGGGATTTCTTAATCCAGCTGCCCAGCCGAGGCCCCGCACCCGTCCTACCCCTTCCTTCCCAGAAGAGTTAAAGCTTCCCGGGATGGGGGCCCCGCGATCCCGCCCACAAAGGAGCCCGGAACCTCCAGGGACCGAGGCCTCTCCCGGGCAGCGGTCTGTGAATGAGCCACGCTCTCCTGGGCGCCTCCCTCCAGCCCCCACTGCCAATCCAGTGTTTTCTCTCCGGTTACACATTTTTTTTCCTTGTTACTGGAGTTGGAAACAAAGGCCTCCGCCACATATGGCCGACACCTAAGCCTCCTCCTGCCAGAACATGAATAATTAATTCTTCACAATCTCGCGTCATTACTATCTCGGTTACAAACACAGAAAAAAAATGTCACCGGCCCATTTCCAAACGTTTGAAATGCGACTCCCAGGTATACAAACGCGTCCTCAAATCAGCTCTGGTCGGATGTTCCGTACCCAGGTAGAAGGTCTCACATTTAGCCTTTGTTTTGTATTTCTTTCTTAAAAAAAAAAAAAAGCGTAACATCTCACCAGATTCCACCCGCCTGATTCCTTTTAGGGTTTTGTCCTTGGGGGAAGTGGGTAGGGGAAAAGCTTTTACTAAAAGCCCATAGTGTTGTTCTAATCCACCATTTCACTGTGAAATGTCTGTGTTTTTTTTTTAAAGCATATGAACGGTAACATAACCATGGACCCTTGAGGTGAATACGCTCAATATTTAAACAAAGAACCTCCCCGTTTAAAATGGGCAGGTATTTCCAATCTACCATATAATTGCTTTTTATGTGAGCCCTTTCAATGACATATCCAGACACGATTGTTTTCACATACACGGGTAAAGCCAATGAAATTTTAATATCAGTTCCAAGAATGCATGGCTTGGGAGATGGCTGTCAAGCAATTTGAGGCTACTAGGGGGGGAAAAAAAGAGTCATATTTCCAAATTCTGTAAGTCACACCTGGGACCAGGTCACAAATGTATTGGTGGCTCTGTTTATGCTCATTCCTAAAGTCCATTCCCAATTGTAGAACATAGGGCAATATATCCTGGGAGAGAAAAAGGAAGCTAAGGAGATTTTATTTTTATTTAGTTATTTCACACTGGCTTTCTATACTCATACTGCAAAGTCCAGCTCTGCACCTGCACTCCCCACCTGATGGCAGCTGGGCTGGAGGAGCACAGCTCTTCCCCAGGCAGCTGCGGGACTGCAGGGCCCTTGCCGTACGCACTGCCGCATAGGAGCATGACGAGCCTGCATGAAGCCCACCAGCACCAAAGAGATTTGGAAAGTGGGGAGGCATGTGGGTCATCAGTTCCTTTACATTTCCTATACATTTCCTAAGGCTTCAGTTTCCCAAATGTGAAAATTACCGCTCTCTTGAATTCGTTAATTCTTTCATTCCCGCCCTCTCTTCTTGATTTGGCTTGCATTAAGAAAGGGTGTAGTCATTCAACATCTTGAAAGGATAGAAGTGGCGGAATTGACAGCATAATTGGTGCAATGGCTATAGGGAGGATGAAGTTATTTTTTAAAAATTTCCAGTACTTTCAAAGTCATTTAACTCGTTATTATTATTATTATTATTATTATTATTATTATTATAAGTAATGTGACCTTTCCCATACAAGAAATAGACTTCTATGAGAGGTCAAATAATAAACATATACGTTGTTCTGAGTTCAGAGAGAAGAATTGCTTTCGCTATCAATTATTGATATGTTTTGATTCTTCTTTCTTCTTTAAAGAAGGATGATTCCACTGGGGGATTTGCTACTCAAGTGGTTTTAAAGCTACGATCTAAATTTCTTTTTGCCATTACTCTTTGGAATTTCTTGATTCATTTTTAAAGCGTTTTTTTTTAAATTCATTTGTCTGCATAATTTTTTTAAACTTGTTGTCACTATAAGCACCAAAAGAAAGGTGTTTGTTTTTTAAACAGGTACTGGTCATTTTTCAATTGTAAAGAGGATAAATCCCAGGCAGGAAAGGATGAGAATCTGCAGGTATGGAAACAAAAATCACACACACACATGCACAAAGCAGACAGGTTCATTTAGTGCAACATTCCTGAATAAACAAGCAGGTTTCCAGAGCCGCCCCTCGCCAGCAATGAGCAAGAAAAAAAGACTTTCCGATCATATTACAATCTCTGTAAGCAACCTAAGCAGCGGGGTTTGCGGAAATAGCTCTGCAGATTTTGTTCATGCGGAGCCTCAGGCAAATATGGGTTTGCTTTCTCTTACCTGTAGATATGGCCGAGGGATTTTCCAGCAAGATTCTTTAGCCCCTCTTTTCCTGGGGTCAAAACCCTTTGTTTTACGGATTCCATTCTTGCAAAGACTGGTGCAGGGCTCTTGCCAGGTTTAAAGAGTGATCGCTATAGAAGGCGAGAATTGCGCATATTGTCTTAACCCCTTAAGGTAGTTGTGGGGGTTTTCTTCTCAGCGGAACGGTATTGATGTGTCTCCAGCAAGAGTGCGAGTGAGCAAGGAGAGGGAGAGGGAGAACAGAATACAACAGAATAGCTGCATGCAACCCACGGGTTTCCTAATAGGAGAGTTGGTAGACACAATCAGAAAGTCTCATTGGAAGGGGAGGTTCCGGTGGCAAAGGGCGCATGGTATTTGGGCGGGCGCTGATGAGTTCTTGTCCTGGAAGTCAGTCCACTGAAAAACAATTTAAATTCCTGGTGCTGAAGCCTTATTGCTGTCCAATCTTCTGGCTTTTTAAACGGAAGGGTGGAAATATCCCAGAACCCTTGTGTAAGGACAAAGGCAAAATAAAAGCACTTTGTAAAAATATGTGTGTTTGCTATGAGGAGCAGAGCACTCCCGAAACTCATGGGAGCATCTTAGGTCTCAGGTGAGCAATGCTGCTATTCGTTTTGTCTCCTTGCCTGTGATCTCCGCCCACACACCGGCGCAACTCTGCTCTGCGGTAGAGTCGAATTAAGATGGAGAAAGCTCGCTGCTCGTTGAGGACGTGAGTAAATAACAGACACACAGTTGTGATTTCGGCAGCTTCAGGGAAGATTTTTTTTCTTCAGCCAAGCTGACAGCGCCGCCGTTGCAGCGCCTTCGGGGCGCGGCTGGGCAGAATGTTTCAGCACCAGGGACAGAGTTCCAGGAAATGGGGATGCTGCTTTTGGGAGGCCAGATTGCCAACTTTCTAGGGGAGCTGGGCGGGTCGCCCTGAACAAGAAGCCTTCTGGGGATCTTCAGACGTGGATGCTATGGAGACCAAGTGGGAAGATGTCATCGTCGCCCTAGTTTGCAGGAAGAATGGTCTATTTGGTGCTGCAAGGGAGGAAGACTTTATAAAAAAAATTGACAAGTGACTTTCCTAATCTCCTACATTTTGCTCAGTACGCTGACACCAAATCTTTTTGTTGTAAGGAAGGAAGATAACAATGTATTTTACTTAAGTTTGTGGTATTCTGGGGGCACCTGGGATCCCTTGGTATAAAACATATGTACAGAAAGTGCATAATTATATTGCTCCTGCTTTTTGTTTTAACCCCTGATTGGAAGGAAGGAAGGGAGGAAAGAAAGAAGGAAGGAAGGGAGGAAGGGAGGGAGGGAGGGAAGGAGGGAGGGGGAGAGAATGGGAAAAGAGAGAGAAAGAAAGAAAAGAATACCTGCAACCTCAATGACCTTGGTTAAATAAAAGACAGGTTGTTTAATATATATTCCTTGGAATTTTATGATTCTTCACTTAATTCACAGCACACTACTGAGATGTCAATATACCAATGAAATTTGTGGCCATACATTGTGCTTGTCAATAAATAATTACTGATGATATTTTCAAGATTTATTTTAAATTACATATGTTCCTTTAAAATATGATTTTTATCCCATTTTCTCCTAAAGCAGAGTTATAGAAATTCCTGTAAGACTTGTTTTTACATATATAGGTAAAGCATCAATGAATCTATTTCATTAAGTAAAGCAAGAAAACTATGCTAACTTGATGTTAATTATTAATGCATTTGACATGAATCACAATCCTCTTAGATGCAATTCAGGCAAATGATTACAAAACAGTTTGTCCTTAAACCACATTCTCAAGGTTGAAATATTTGGATTTTATTTAAACCAACAGGGGGAGTAGATTTTTCTTAGGGATCCTGAGATCAAATCTCAGAAGTATGAATCTAAATACAGAATCATGGAAGAATGTTCTCTGAACAGGCAAAATAATACAACGGATATGAATACACAAAATGGATAGCTGAAAAACAACATAAAAATAGCTAATACTATCTACCATGATTAAATTTGATGGTCATCGCATAAATATGTACTAAATATATATCTTCTATAAAATAAGAAATAATACTTCTAAAGCTTTGGAATATATAAAGTATATAAAGCCTGAAAATAGTATCTATCCCCAAAAGTGATCAAGAATGAGGAGGAAAAAAAAACACCCAACATTAAACTACCTCCATCCAAACAAAAGATTCAGGCTAGTCAGGGCATGACTCATCCAGGTGCTTTTCAAATGGTCTGTTTTCCAAATCATTAGTGATCACATTCATACATATATCCCTAAAATCATTTAGGGACACCCATGAATTTGAAAATGTGGAAAGTTATACAAAACACAGAGGTCAAATATATGTGAAGTTTAGATGGTGATAAAAAATGATTCTCCTAAGTGTACCGCAAATGTCTAGGGATCTAAATCACCTAACTGCTAAGTCTGCACTATATATAGCTCACAGGGCACCAAACAATCCAGCATGAAAGCATTGTTTCTAGAGTAAAATAATTACATTCACCTTCATTGAAATAAATGTCATCTGGATATTTCCTCCATTCTCTCAATAATTGGGTGAATAAGAATTACTGCCGACATTGATGCATTCTGAAAATATTCATTTAGTGCCTAGCATTGCACTAGATTCTGAGAATGTCCCCTAAAAGATTTCATAAGCTACATGGGGAACAGACAAATTACATATAGTTATGGATAAAATGTTAAGAAACCCAGCCTTGGAGTGAAAGTGCACAGAAAAGATGTTAGGAGGTGATGTTTCCTAGTCTGTCTTAAGAGAAACCTGGCCCTAGGAAGCTGATGGCAGCCTTGTGGAACTGAGTGGGGTAGGTGGTAGTATTTGGAAAGCATCCCCACCAGCGGGGACGTCGTGAGCAAAGTCACAAACAAATGGAAAATGCTGCATGTGGAAAATTACAAGAATTGTTATTAGGCCACTGAGACCAAAGAATGCCATTTAGGCTATTCTGAAATTAATAGCTACTCCTGATATAAGAGACATATACTCAGATATTGCTTACCAACCCGACAAATTTTCTTCAACTGTGGTTCCAAAATCCAAACACTGAACATGTACTTTGGTGATTTTAAGTTCATAAGACTTACATTTATGAAAGGAAATCTTAGTAGTTATACATATTGTATTGATATAGTGATATATTTTTTAAAAAACTTTCCTTTCTCTGGACACTCTCCCTTATCCCTAATATCTTCTATTCAATCTTAACAGTGCTTTCATTTGAATTATTAGACTTCTTCCTATAGGAGAATTATCCCCTCTTCCCAAGCACTCCTTTTTTGTTGTTGTTGTTAATCCTCACTTGAGGATATTTTTTCCATTGATTTTAGGAAGAGTGAAAGGGAGAGGGAGAGACAAGAGAAACATAAATATGAGAGTGACACCTTGATTAATTGTCCCCTGGACCAGGGCCAGTGATCAAGGCTGAAACCAAGATACGTGTCTTTGACTGGAATTGAACCCATACCCTCAAGTCTGCAGGTCGATGCTCTATCCACTGAGCCATGCCAGCTAAGCCTCTTCCCAAGCACTCTTAAAAATAAAAGAAGTTTCCTGACTACAACTAATATGTGTAGCATGTTACTATTTACAAGTGACTTTCACTTACGTGATTTCATTTACTCCTTGTAATTATTCTTCAAAATAAACTAGTTTTACTCTAATTTTATTGAGAAGGAAAATGAATTTTAATGAATTACCTGAAGTCTTGAAACCAGTGATGAAGAAGAAGCATGTGTTAAGAGTAGTTTCTCACCATTTAAGAACTTGTTAAAATACAGATTCTGATTCATCAGATCCACAGTGGAACCCAAGATTCAGCAATTCTAATAAGTTTCCAGGGCCACTTGCCCATGGACCGCACCTTGAATATCAGCAGTGTAGAGTATGAAATGTGAAATCAGCTGACCTGGATTTGGGCCCTGACTTTGCTGATTATCATTTCTGTGACTTTGAATCAATCACTTAACTTTAATAAACTTCAGTTTCCTAATTCGTACATATGAATGTTTGTAGTAAGTGATCTCTATCATCGCTTCCACTTGAAAAATTCTATGACTTTTTCATTAATTTCTTCATTGATGTAATACCATGTTTTCTTTGTTCCTTTTACCCCAAGATTTTCTTATGGTATATGGTAATAACCATTTTCCAAATGGTTAATAATGAACTGAGAAAATTGCCAATAATATAGAGAAATAAGCTCCTTTCTCAAAGTTCAATCTTCTTAAAGAAGAGTAAATTTATAGTTTGTTGTACTAGTAGACGTAAAGTTTTAAATGCAATTGTTTAAATAATTGCATCATAGTATTCTTTGAAATTCGCATAAGATATTACCTAATAGCACTGTAATGGGCTTTCATTTGTTTATGTCCTGTGTGAAGAAATACTTCGGAGAGACCATTTAAATATCTTGCAAATGTTGCCCTCTGGTGGAAGGCTACATTATTACAGGAGCAATTGTAGTAATCATGTAATTAAAACTATTTTCTTTCTTCTCATCCTTCTCATCCCCTTTTTTATTTTTTTATAATCCCCTCCTCCTTCTTTCTGAGACTTGAATAATTAAAATATACAATACCTTTGTGAGCAATATTTTTGCTATTGCCTAACCAAGTACTACATGTCTTTTAGAAATAACTTATTTTTTATGAGAATCCCCCAGTTAACCAAAGAGTTATTATATGAAACTTCACTCCATTAAGAAGATTTACAAGTGGCATAGTAATAATGTGGGAAATAGGTTAAGGTTTATAATCTAAGTAGAATAAATTGTGATAATTATATGATTATTTCAAAATTGTAATATGTTTGATACGTTTTCACTGAGTGTGTGTATGTTACAAACAGATATAAGGCATCTTTAATGCTATTTATAAATATTGCTAAGGTGTTTTTAAGAAAAATTTATTTAAAAAATATTTCAAGGTGTCTAATTCTGAGGTTATATTTTCCATTTATTATTTCAACAAATATTCACTCAAGAGATATTGCATCGATTATAGGTTTGGTCCTTTATGGTACTGTATATTAAGCCAATTAATTCAGCAGAGTTTTATAGTTTTTTATAATAAATGTAGAGAGTGCATATTCCTAAAGAGAAAACTGCTTTGAAAAGTTCTACAATATGGTTTTGACTTTGAATTTCTAAATAGATGTGCATGCTACCAATCCTACATGTCTTTCAGGTTGAAGCTATATAAACAAGCTCTAGGCTTCATCTGTTAATATTTTCTTAACAGGGATCTTTAAGGAGACAGCTTTTAGGTCAGGTTTATTTGACTTTACTTTTCAGTGCTAGCCTCAGAGATATTTCTAAGAAATCATCATTATAAAATTTCTTGAGGGCCAGAGATAGAATAATAATTGTTTGTCTTAACACACATCTGTGCACATAATGCCTAGTACTCTGCACTGCTATATTTAGTGACCTAGTAGAAAATAACTTCTGATTTCTCTGTGATCTGTCTGGTTAAAAAGCTGGAAGCAGAAAGTTTTAAATAAATGTACACTATTTAAATGTAATCTTAAAAATATATTTAACTACCAAAAATGTATGTTTATAATTGCATATGCAATGTGTTGTATCTGTGTGTACCTTATGCTGTATAATTTACCATTAGAAAGATTTATACATTTAATTCCAGTTCTTTATTTTTTTTATTCAAGGAAATAAAAACTCTACTCAGAGCATGCCATTGAGCCTTGGGAAAACCCACCTTTTAGATGAAAGGAGACCAAATACTGTGTTTTTTTTTTATTGTTAGAAAAGTCATTTGTTTTTATTTTTGCATCTCACACAATATACATAAAGTAATATAACAAAATCAGAGGACTTTGAAAGCATTAGTGTCCTTAAGGTCTCAAAAATATTTTCCTAAAGTAAAAGGTTTGATTGTGTAAGAGAACGTTGGGGAAAATTACAAATAGGAAAAAGATGCAACTTGTAAAGATTACAAAAGAAATATTATATACTTCAATATGAAGAAGACCAAGGCAGAGATCACCATGGCTATTTTACAGATAAAGAAATAGATTAAATGGCAAATAAGATATGAGTTTTTTTTTGGGGGGGGGGTCTGATGAACTCATGTCTAAATAAAATGTCTCTCCCTTTCCTAGGTTCTATAAAATCCTAGCTTACTTTCATCATCTCGGGTTACTGATTCTCTTCCTTGGGTACCATATGCTTGTCATGCCAGGTTGTGGAATACTGTCTTCCTTGAATAAAAACAACTAATATTATTGAAATATCCCACTTGGCTGCAAGCACCTAGGGACTTTCTGTTTAACTTCTTCACACTATTTTCCAAGTTACTTAAACTGTCAGAGACAGAAGGTTGGGGGATCTCACTACTAGAATATTTAGAGTGACATTTTCCAAAGTAAAGATATGAATACATAGTTGGGTAATAGGACAGAATAATTAAAATACCCAACATTTTTATGCTATACACACTTTAACCATAATTTTGGAGAAGTGAAAACAGTAACAAGAAAAATATAATGATACTTTAAGCAATTAAAAAAAATAAATTAAAAAAAGAAAAAAATATAATGAAATAGTGACTATTATAAATACTTACTCACTTCTGCTCTCTAGTGGTCATAAAAAGAAAAGTTTTCTTTGCCTTGAAAAGGCTGACCTATGGTAAGTAGGTTGATTTAAATTGCTGAAAAGTGAACAGGTAAGCATGTTTCAAATGATATTCATATTAAATGTGTAGCTTATTTACTAACATAAAAATAAAATGGCAGATAAATTTGTGTTTAAAACTTGTGCCACAACTTGCATAATTTTTTGTGCTTGCCTGTGGTACTATTATACTGTGGTAAGAACCATAGTGGGCAGTTGTTAATGTATAAAATGGAGAGGCTGTGGTCATTCACTGAGACTGGGTATTCAGTGCCAATCCCTTCAGTAATTTATTGTGGAGAAACAAAGCCAGAGATTTATCAAATCACACCCGAAACCTGCTCAGTAACTACTAGACTATCCCAACTTTGAGTCAATTAGCCCCTTTTAATTAACATTTAAGCCAATTTGAGCTGGAATTTTCAATTACTTGCAATTGAAGAAATCTTATTGTGTCACCCTAAATGTACTTGGATAGATAAATAAATGAATGACATGAAAATGGATAAAGAGAGTCAAGTTTTAGACTACAAATTTAGAAACGCTTGAAAGAGGGTAGGGTCATATAAGAATAATCATAGAACATTATATTAGAAAGATTGAAATCATGAGCATTAAGCCTCCAAAATATTTTCTTATAATACTTAATATTATAAAGAATTTTCCCAGATTTTCCTGACACCTTTATTGGTCAACAACTGTTCTGAAACTACCATTCCAAGTCGATTGCCCACATTTCTTATTTAGTGTTCTACCCACTCTGATGAATCAGAGCATGGTGTTGCTCACCAAAAGTCCATCCCCTGCTCTTCTGCCCTATGCTCACCTTCACACTTCTGATAATGCCATTTCTCTTTCCCTCCACTCATCAGTATCCACATTACTTACCAATCAAGACCCAGGTCACACGCATTCTCTTTAAGGAAGTTCTTTCTTTCATTCACTCACTAGAAATTGAGATTCAGCCCTGTCATTGGAAGCAATGTACCTCAGATAATGTAATTGCAATTAATGGTGCCTTAGGTTACTTTAAAAAAATAATTTTATTGATTTCAGAGAGGAAGGGAGAAGGAAAGAGAGATAGAAACATCAGTGATGAGAAAGAATCATGGACGGATTGGCTGCCTCTTGTATACTTCACACTGGGGACTGAGCGTGCAATCCAGGGCATGTGTCTTGACCTTCTGGTTCATAGGTCAACACTCAATCACTGAGTCATACAGTAGGGCTCCACTTTGCTCTGGCTGGAGCCACCTTTCCACCTTCCCACATTGCTCAGAGGCCTGGAGCAGCTGGGGCGGTGTGGAATGCCCCTGGCTACTTGATGCCTGCTTATGCAAATTAACAGGCCATCTTTGTTGGGTTAATTTGCATACTCACTCCTGATTGGTGGGTGGGTGTCACAAAGGTACAGTCAATATGCATCTTTCTCTTTTATTAGTGTAGGTAGATGGTTGATGGGTGAGGTACCTGGTTTTTGGTATCATGGTGGCAATGATGGCTGTTTCCTAGTGGTGATTTTCCCAGGGCTTTCCCAGTTTGCCACTAAAGGTCTCATGTCCTCAGAAACCTGCTCAGAACCAGGAGGACCTGGACTATGGGCCATCTAATGGGCTAGGGACATATTGTCAATGCAGGTTTTATAGACAATTCAAGTTTCAATAAACCAAGTTTTTAGAATTTCATGCTGAGCAGTGGCACTGGCAGAAGTTTTTGGTGTGTTTTTCAGTCAGATTTTGAAATTTTCTCCTGGAGGCTAAACTGGGTGGGGGTCTTTCTCATCCTTACAATAGATTCACAAGCTGTTGAGTCCACTGTAAGTTACTTTTAAGCTTAAACTAGCATAATTGAATTTATTATCTTCAACTAAGGTTCCTAGTACACCCTCTTCCTGCTTCAAACACCACCATGACAATTAGAGATATAGAAGCCATCTCATACATGACATGATGAACATGAGGATAAAAGCCAACAGTGAAGCATGGCAGAGTGGAAGGAAAGAATGAGCTGGTGTTACCTTGGGTATAATTAAAACAATGAGAAATTCCTGGAACTGCCTATCTCTAAGACATCTTGTGTTTAATTTTGGGCCATTATACCTTGGTTAAGTAGCTATCTTAACTGATATGGGTTTAAGTGAATCATGCCTTTTATGTAACCTGCTTTTTTCTCACTAAATCATATGTGACTTCATATTTCTCTGCCAATAATGTGTCTAAGGATGGTAAACCCTAACTTGCCTTGGATGTCTCATCCTTTTTTCCCCATTTAGCCTTATTCATCTGTGTTTTGAACTGTTTTCTAATATGATTTTTGTTCTTCTATGCCATACTATTTGTTTAAAATTTTAATAAAGTATGAGTAAGGACATTGTCATATTCAAATATAGTATTGATAAAGTATGGATATAAAATAGTTTTAAATGGTTAAAAATTGCTATGTAAAAGCTGGTGAATAATTTCTGCTGCAGTACAGATTTCTGTACAAGTAAGGAATTATGGCATGTCTTCTTTGTTCCTTAAAAACTTTATGTCCAGACTCTATAGATTTGTCCTGGAAGAGATAGGTTAGAACATTTTATGTCTCTTCCAAACAAGGAATAATACAGTTATCAATGGTGAGAAGTTTCACTGGGTTGCTCTGATCAGATGATTAGAAGAGGAAAAAATAATAATGAAGGATATAAAAAAAGAAAAGATTAATGGAAATTGAAGATTCAGTATGAAGAGCGAGTGATTAAGAACACACATTGCCTGACTTGTTTCTAAGTGAAACCCCATTTGTCATCTTATTTAAACACTCTTTCAGCTAACCCTTGTAATTTCCCCCCTTCAATGGGTTGGCGATTCCATAAGGAGCAAGGCGACCTCTATAATCCCAGGAAGAATATTTTGCCAAGATAAGAGACTGTGAGCAAGCATGATGCTTCCAACCCACTTCTCCCTTCTCCCTGGAATCTTCCTGCTGCAAGGACATGATGCAGGCATCTCATTTCCACACCTCCAGCCCTGATCTCTCAGGATCCATGATCCATCAGAGATTCACCAAAGCTACTTGTTGCTGACACACAAGAGTAGTCTTAGTATCTGGAATCTGAAGACACCTTTACCACACCCCCTGTTAGTATCCTTGCTTCTCATTTACTGGCTTTTTCTAGCATCCTGCCTCTTGTTTTCTCACTGTTCATGAGAACAACAATTAATTATTTCTGTCCCAGTATGTCAACTTATATCACAAATATTCCAGGGAAGCCTTCACAAATCCTTTGTATTGCACATGAAATCTCCAACGACATAAATTACTCTTAAAAAGCAGATAGCTAATTCATTTCACTTTTGAGTAAAAACAAACAAAAAACAAAACAAACAAAACAAAAACAAACAAACAAAAACTTGCCCCATTGTTAGACTTGAGAAATTACTTTATCCCTCTGAGCCTCAGTTTCTTTTTTTAAAAATATATTTTATTGATTTTTTACAGAGAGGAAGGAAGAGGGATAGAGAGTTAGAAACATCCATGAGAGAGAAACATCAAAGAGCTGCCTCCTGCACACTTCCTACTGGGGATGTGCCCGCAACCAACGTACATGCCCTTGACCGGAATTGAACCCGGGACCCTTGAGTCCACAGGCTGACACTTTATCCACTGAGCCAAACTGGTCAGGGTGAACCTCAGCTTCTTTACATATGACATAAAGATAGCAATTCCTATTTTATAAAATTGTCGTGACAAGTGAAAGAAATAGTACTTATTATGTAAAATGCTTGATTTAGCATAGTGCCCAGCACATAATCAAATGCATATTTCTCCCTTCAGATCCCCACTTTCCTAGTACTTTGAAGTTTCTAAGAAAGGCTAGGTTTTGCCAGAGTACTGGAGTGGGGTTGGAAGTATTCTTAGAAAATTTTGTGACAAATAGAGTAGCAATCAAAGACTCAAAGTGTCTCAGCCTGGGGACAAAGAAAGCTTCCAGGGATAGGAGATGCCATCCATTAAAATGACCTGCTCTACCAGAAGATAATGTTGGACCATTATCACTACATTTTTCCCCCAGAAATTCCTCCTGTGCAAATAGGTGAAAGTGGGCACATAGTGGAAAATATAGCATAGTAATTAAGAAGCAGTCTACTTAGCCCTGAACCTAAATCTTATTTCTGATACAGGAATACCAAGTGCCAGCTGCACAGTTATTGAAAAAAAAACTATGTAAGGGAAGGGGACATGAGGGGTATGGGAAGAGACTGGACAAAAATCTTACATCTATGGATGAAGACAGTGTGGGGGGGGTAAGGGCACGGGGCGAGGGGGGAACCAGGTGGAGGGGAGCTATGGGGATTTTAAAAAAAGAACATTTGTAACAATCTGAACAATAAAGAATATTTAAAAAAAAACAAACTATGTATAAGCAGACCTACACAGTTCAAAGCTGTGTTGTTCAAGAGTCAACTGTAAATTTATTTCCAAGTATTTGTGTGATCTGTTAAGTCAACAGTGAAAACATGGTGAATCCATTGTTCACTATTAAAGATGCTAAAATAATGCAGATATTGGAGTAAATGGCATGACGATAAGTGGCATGATATGTCACTATCATTGTTAATATTTTGATTTTTTTGGTTGAAACACTGCATTTTCATAAAAATGAAAACCAACAATCCTCTTTCTGGCATTTATTAGCAATATCTAGATAGGTTAGTGTACTTCTGTGACAAAATTTTCTCATTAGTTCAATGGGATAATAATACATCAAATACAGGATAATATACAGATGATGTGTGTAATGGTAAGTACACAATAAATAATTATGTTCCATTCATTCGACATATGTAGATGCATAAAAGTGTATTGGGTACAGTCTTGCAATTTTCTCCTGCACCAAGAGCCTTAAAGTAAGACATGCGAAAGAGAAAGCAGACTTTGTTTATGCAGCATCAATTTTGGGTCATTGTCATCACCATTTTGCTACTTTATGAGAACCACAGTTTCTACAATGGAGACCAAGATAGATTTAGATACGTTCTGGTTCTGTAGAATTTTTCATCTATCTACATTATCCTCAATATTGGTTATTGTTTTGGTTAGTTAGGAATAGCAACTTAAGAACCAGAAGCACAGACCCCAACTTGGCCAAATACTTGTGAGGAGACCTATGGCTATATATTTAATGCCCCATGATATGGATGGCGTAATAATATCTACTTCCGAATTTTTAAAACTTAATTGATGCCATTCACATATAGAGATGTTACCTTTCTGAAGTTGAGATGGATGAGTTTTGACAAATGAATACCCATGTATAGAAAGTTAAATAGGCACACCATGACCATGAATTCCCTTCATTCCTAAATATACCATCATGCCTTTTTTCTGTCAGTCCCATCTCTACAGCTAGCCCTGTGTCCTTGATCTGTTTTTCTGTAAGTATACTTTTGCCCCTTCTAGATTTTCATATTATTGGAATCATACAATATGTACTCTGGTATATGACTTTCACTCAGAATATTTTTAATATGTTTTGAGGAAGGGAGAGGGAGAGACAGAACAATGATGAGAGAATCATGGATAGGCTGCTTCCTGCAACCTGGGCATGTGCCCTGACTGGGTATTGAAACATGACCTCCTGGTTCATAGGTTGATGCTCAAGTACTGAGCCAGGTAAGATAATATTTTTGATATTTATCCATGTTGTTACAAATATTAGTGATTTATTCCTTTTTATTCTATTCCATTGTATGTGTATATCTGTTTGTTTATCTGTTAATTGCTGTTGGACCTAAAGTTATGTAAAGTTTTTGGCCATTATGCATAAGGTTGCCATAAATATTTGAGTATGAGTCTTTGAAGAATATATGTTTTTATTTTCTTGGGATTACTAGGTCATATGGCAAGTACCTATTTAATTTTTTAAGCAAACTGCCATCCTGTTATCCAAACAATGGTAACTGTACCATTTTATATTCCCACCAACCACATATGAGAGTTTCAGTAGCTCCATTTTTGCCACCCTTGGCACTAACATTTTTATTTTTACCTTTTTCATTTTTTATTTTAGTCATTCTAGAGAGTGGGCAAAGGTATCTTATTGTGTTTTTAATTTGCATTTCTCTGATTACTGATTATGAATACATTTTCAAATATTTATTGGCCTTTTTAACAGGATACTCTCTCTCTGTGTGTTTTTCTTTCTTTTCCTAGATATTGGCCCTGTCTGGCCACAAGTCTCCCTGTACCTTATAATTTTCTGATACTTTCAGAAATAATTTTTAGAAAATAATTTAGCTAATCTTCTAGTGGTTTTCAGAGTTTCAGTGGTCTGAATAAAGCTCAGGTATGATTACTGGAAATTTAATTTCTTGTTTCTGATTAAAAAGGGGACGAGTCTAACATATTCTATTTAAAAATAATGTTTTCCAATGCTTTCCAGGAATTTCTCTCCCTAAAATTGATTTCCCTTTCTGTTCTGTTTACATTGCTGTTCTCTAACTTCTTTTGATGCTTAGCTTGTGCTTTTTTCCTCTTTAATAGCTTAATTTAAGGCTACACATTTCCCCTAAAAACAACCCACAAGAAGTAGTCAGTGCACCCACAAAATTTGAGCTACACAGTAATTAAAATTATTTTTGAAATTCCATTTTGATTACTTTGATGTTATTTAAAAATATATACTTTTCCTAGTATCTTCTTCTTGTTTTCTAGATTCATTTGATTGTGGTCAAAGAAAATGACGTGATAGATTTTAGTCTTTTGAAATTTGCTGAATTTTTTTTTAATAGCCTGGTGTTTGGTCAGACTGTATAAACGTTTAGAATGCGCTTGAAAAGAAATCTTATTTTTCAGTTTATTAGTATAACATTCTATGAAGGCAAATTAAGTCTTTTTTAATGCATTTTTTAATTGATTTCAGAGAGGAAGGGAGAGGGAGAGAGAAACATTAATGATGAGAGAGAATCATTGATTGGCTGCCTCTGGCATGCCTGTTGACCAGGAATTGAACTTGTGACCTCCTGGTTCATAGGTTGATGCTCAACCACTGAGCCATGCCGGCCCAGAAAATTAAGTCTATTTTTTAATCACATTGTTCAGATGACCACTGTCAACAGCTTTGTTGGCTTGTCTAGATGGCAGTTTGCAGGGTGTCAACCTGGTAAACGAAAGCTGCACTTACCAGTAGTCTTTATAATATGGTGTCAGGTTAGATTTGCAAGAGGAAGACAGAAGTGAAGCAGCAGCTCTTTCTCTCTGAAGGTCTTTGGGACCAGATATGGTGAAGGACACACAGAAAAGGAACCACCTAATGGACTCTAGCTCATCTCACTCTTTTCCAGTCCACGTCCAGGTCTTCTGGACCAGTAGAGGCCACACGCCAATAAGTGAAGTGGCTGTAAACCCACAGGAGTAGCTGTATAGAAGCAGTAGCTTTCCATAGACTTCTTCAATAGCATCCTTCTCAGACTCACATCAGCACTTGAGTATCCACGTCTGCTGCAACTTGTCCATGTATGGCAGAGGTTCAGAGAGCGGAGAGGTGTCTTTTCTCTGACCCTCCATGTCTCCCTTCTAGCCATCACTTCCCAGTTCCTCCCACAATTTCAAAATACCTCTTTTATATAATAAATTCTTTACTCTACAATTTTCATAGTAGCTTCAGTGTCCTGATTAAATCCTATCCAGGAATCTATTTGTTCTTTCAAATACTTAGAATGTGATGTATTTACCTTAATTTCTGGTTGGTATTCACTTTTTCTTTTCTTGAATATATTGATGAAAGCAAATACACTTTATTCTCCTTTAAAAAAAATAAGTGGAGACTACAGGTCTAGGGCTCTTAGGGTATAAGATTTCAATTTACATCTGCACAGAATTAGAGGACTCCTACAAATTTGAAAATCCTGAGTTTACATGACTTGGTATACTTCCCTAATGGTTGGAGTGGTAAATTAATCTTTGATGTTATTAAAAAATGCTTGAGGCTAGAGAATTTGGTATTTTAATGAAATTCTCATCAGTCTTATACCCTCCAAAAGGTAACCCTGCACATTTTTTTAAGGTTCTAAAGGTATATTTTTATGATGAATGGTATCACATACCAACCCTATGTATTAAAGAATATGGTTTTGTGAACCAATGTCATCACAATAAATTAAATTAAAAAAAATATACTAGCCCACCTGTCATGGCTCAATGGTTGAGTGTTGACCGATGAAGCAGGAAGTCATGGTTCAACTCCCAGTCAAGGCACGGGCCCAGGTTGTGGACTCCATCCCCATTGTGAGGCATGCAGGAGGCAACTGATCAATGATTCTTTCTCACTACTGATGTTTCTATCTCTGCCTTCCGCTCTGAAATTAAAAATATATATTTTAAATAAATAAATAAATAAATAAATAAATAAATAAATAAATAAATAAGATATTAGTTTCTCAACTGGTGTGACTCAGTTGTTGAGCATCAACCTGTGTACTAAGAGGTTGCTGGTTCAATTCCCAGCCAGGACACATGCCTGGGTTGCAGGCTCAATCCCTGGTGTGGGACATGCAGAACCCAGCCCATCAATGATTTTCTCTCATTGATATTTCTATATTTCTCTCAGTCTTACTTTCTCTCTCTCTAAAAAAATCAATAAAAACTTTGTTTTTAAAAAGATACTAGCAAAGTATAACACTATGTCAGCATAACATTCTTCAGATATTCTGCAACCCTGAAGACTGTTTTAAGGCTCCTCTCTCAGAGGTTCCTTCTACTGTTAAAGACCTAGAGTAGGACCCAGGGATATGCAATTCTCACAAGTAGCCCAGAGACGAAGGTGATTGTGGATTTCTTCTGGGGAAAGACAGGAATGGAAGAAAATTCAGAAAATATATTAACTTACTATTTATGTCCTTGGACCTTTCTATTCCCCTATATATCACCTCACAAAACAGAAAAAATAAAGAGGCAAAACGAAACTAACATCTCCATTTTTTTGTGTGCCTTCCAACCTCTATTTCAAGAATTTGCAATTCTAAATATAACAAACATAATTCTGTGAATTAAGCATGTTGCATGTAATGAATTTTAATGTTTCTAAACAAAAAATGACTTAAAACCTGAGAAAACCAAGATGGCGGCATGAGGTATATACCTAAATCCGCAGCCTCCACAACTATATTTTTAAATACAACTATACAGATAAATGGCCATCCTCCAGAACCAAGGGAGGGGAGGCTTTGCAACCAGAAGGCAAGAGAAGGAGTGCTTTGAGACTGAGTGGAAGCTCCCTGCACCAAAACTGAAAGGTACCGAGGGACGCGCGGAACGGAGGCGGCGGAACGGAGGCGGCGGCGCGGAGGCGCGGCGGCTGTGCTTGGTCGGGTTCGTGGCTAGAGAGGAGATTGTGGACTCCCGGGGTCGCAAAGAGTGCGGCGCGGGCTGCAGGGCAGCGGGGCTGAAGACTAGCGATTTTATGCCAGTGCTGTTCGCAGGAGTCACTGGCGCGGAGATTTGGGGACTGAGAGGCGCGCGCAGACTCAGCAGCGGAAGAGCAGCCATTGTGGGTTGCTCCGCCCTGTGACTCTGAGACCCCGCCCCACCCCACCTACAACCCCACTGTGTGCCTGCCAGCCTTCAGCATAACCTGCAGCCGGGGCAGAACTCCAAAAGATCCAAATCCCAAACAACAAGGAGAAAAGCCCACAGATCATTTCCTCCCAGTGATACCTCCCAGTGATAACGACAAGACTGTGCACCCAGCCTTCAAAGGCATACAACAAGAGTGTCCACCCCAGGTGATTGGGGAGGCTGAACCACTGGGCCCTATAGAACACCTAACACAGAAAGCCAAAATGCGGAGACTAAGAAACAAATCACAAAAGACAGAAATGGAGGAATGCAAACGACTGGATATAGAGTTCAAAACCACGGTTATAAGACTTTTCAAGAATATTCTAGAGACTGCCGATAAATTTAGTGAGACCCTCGAGCATATGAAAAAGAACCAGCTAGAAATTAAGCATACACTG
>PVJC01013777.1:0-37452 GCA_004026665.1 Murina feae
TTTGTTGTTCCACTTGTTAATACATTCACTGGTTAATTCTTACATGTGCCCTGACTGCAGAGTGAACCTGCAACCTTGCCATAGCTGGATGATGCCCTAACAACAAGCTACCCGGCCAGGGCTACAGCTGGTTTCTTTGAATTAAGATCTGCATTACATGAGGTTGTTTTGTCTCCTTAGTGTTTTCATCTAATAGTCTCCTCTCCTTTGAGCTCCATGTCATCGACTACAGAAAACAGGTCTGTTTTCCTTAACTATTTTCTCTATATCCTGCATTTCATGCATGTTAACTCTGAGGACATACTTCCTAGTAGATTGTTGAGGTGTTAAAAAGTAAACTGAGGAATATTAAAAATTTTAAGAGTTTATTTTAAGCCACTCTAAAATCGGGCCTGTGCATGCCTTTTCCAGTGCCAAACTGGAAGTGGTTAGGAGCAGTTTGCCAACAGGAGTGGGCAGAGATTTTTATACAGAAAGGGTAGAAGTGAGGCAAGGAAATGATTGACGGGCTACAGCTTAAAGCCTAGTGGGCTGTTGGCGATCGGTTGTCCTTAGGGTTTGACTTTATAACTTGAGGCATTGATAGGCTTGGATTTTGGTTTGCTTATGAAGACTGCCACAGCATCAGAGCCACCTCGGTCTAATGGCCTCCTCGTTTAATTAATTTAACAGGAGCAAGACTCCTTAATAAGGAGGGCAATGGGATTCATGTTTCATCACATCAGGAGCCCTGCGTCTGCTGTCCCCTATTCGTGATGCTTGATCATGTTAGAACATACCAGGCGGCTCAGGCATGTGAGAGAGTACCAGCCATCTTTGGAAAAGGGATGCTAATGCTACTCTGCTCGAACGACCTGCACAGCTCCTCCCGGGGAGTCATGGTTACAAATGTGCCCGCCTGGGCCCCCTGCTCTTTGCTCCCACCCGCACATCACCACTCAGAGGAACTTTTCTCCTATCAGCATTGTTTGGCTCTGACTGCATTCTACCTGGCTTATGGTTTGTGTTTGCGTCCACTCCCTTTAGGGTGCAAGGTTTCTCGGGCAGGGCAATGGTTTAAGTATCTTCTCATTCCCGTTTCCCGAAGTGGTCAGATGTCAGTGCTGAGACCACAGCTCCTGAGTCAGGCTGCCTTGTTTCAATCCACCTCCACTGCTTACTGACTGCACCGTGAGCAGCCAACTTGGGTTCTCCATGCCTCAGTTCCTACACTTTTAAAGATCGGATGGTAATGGAAGCGAATTAATGGGGCTGTTACTTGTCTTCGTCATCCTTCTTGTGCATAGTTGCCTGCCTATGAATAACTGTCCTATTGGCTGCCACTTGCTCCATCATTGCTGTATCTCATAACTGCTTCATGCTCAGGAATGAGGTACCAGTGAACAGCTGGCTTTCTCTAATTCAAACTGGTGGATACAAGAGATTATCTGGTTCGGTCCTCGGCCTTCCACCAGGGGGTGAGATGTACTCATTTTCATTGCAGCCCTCAGACACTAAGCCATTCAAATAATAGGGAGAGAACTGAAGATCTAATGGAAAGTGAGAAATGGCAGGTGATGGGATAAATTGTTCATTATGATCAAACAGCAAAATGTCTGAAGAGGATCAGATTTCAGGTGTCCTGCCTCCAACCCTAGAGCTCTTTCTAGAACCTCATAATGTTAATAGCTGTGTCTGCTCTTCAGGGCTTCAGGTGCAGTTAGTGACAGCAGCTGGACCAGTGGATGAAGAGGCGGGAAGCTGCAAGGCCAGTTCTGCAGAAAGGCTGCTTCTACAATACTTCACTCTGAGTTTAGCTGCATTTTTTTTTATTCCTCCCTGTCTATGATAGATGTTTCCAGTAGAAAGGAGAGAAAAGCATGCTTTCCCCTCCCCGAATATCTGCATCCGTAGCTATGGATCCCTGGTAAATGACTCTAGTGACCTGGACCTGGACCTGAGTCCCTGAGTCCTGCCTGTGGGGCCATGTTCAAGGCTACCTGCTCACCCAAAAGTAACCACAAGGTGTGCACACACATAGCTCTCCCAGCCAGATCAAATACCCTTGAAATACAACTCAGAGAGAATTCTTTCCCTCCGGCCAAGGTGTTGTCTCCTGGATTACTTCATTAAAGTGCAAATGGACCCTCAAAGAGATATGAGACCAATTGTCCTAATTAACAATGACTCAATGCTACTCCAATGGTTCTGATTAAGTTGAGGAGAAGATCTCTAACACTTGTTAATCATTCTTTTAAGAAGCTTCCCAGCTTTTATCAGATAACAGTGTTAAATCAGGTATGAGAATTGTTTTATATCACCTGAGGATATTTTTTTCTCATTGGTTTTTAGAGAGTGTGGAAGGGAGGGGAAGAGACACAGAAAGAGAAACATTAATTGATTGCCTCTGGCTCCTCCACCCTATTGGGCCTGACCTTGATCGGACTCGAACCCGAGACCTTTCAGTCTGCAGGCCGATGCTCTGTACACTGAATCAAATCAGCCAGGGCTGCTGTTGTTGTTTTTAAAATATTTTTTTTTTCATTTATTTTAGAGAGGAAGGGAGAGGGAGAGAGAGATAGAAACATATATGATGAGAGAGCATCATTGAATGGCTGCCTCCTGCACATCCCACACTGGGGATCCAGCCCGAAACCCAGGCATGTGTCCCGATCAGGAATTGAACCTTGAATCTCCTGGTCCATAGGTCGGCACACAACCACAGAGCCAAGCTGGCCAGGTAGGGCTGTTGTTTTATTTTACTTTATATTTGTGGCAAATGTGATTTCCGTTTTATGCTGTCACATGAAATTTTCTTTTGGAATATTTGTTTAACTTTTTAAAAAGTGAATAAATCTAATAAAGGCAATTAAGTAAATAACAGCAGAGGTGGTACTCAATAATGGCGAAATTAGGAAGGCTATGTGCAAATGACTGAGCATAGAATTATGTCATCTCTGACCCAGTACTAACTTAGTTTAACTTAAAAAATTAATTTAAATTACAAAATAATGTAACCAATTCAGAAAAAGTTTGGGAAATAGGGAAAGAAGAAAATGAAGGTATAAACCTTCCGCTCACAAATATCTATAATCCTATTCTCACTTGAGTGTTTACTGGGAAGGGTCTCTGGGAGTAGGATCCCTGGGATATAAGAGACATGGCAGTCATGTCTGATAGGCTAAGAGGGGGATTACTAAATTAGAAGGTCAATTGGAAAATGGGAGGAGGGAAGAGAGAGATGTAGGGAGGTTGTAACAAGAGGAAAAGAGAGAGAGAAGGCAGATGGGCCTGACTTGGCTCAGTGATTGAGCACTGACCCAGGAACCAAGAGGTCCCTGGCTCGATCCCTGGCTCGATCCCTGGCTCGATCCCTGGTTTGATCCCTGGCAAGGCGAGACGAGGCGAGGCAACTCCTATGTGTCAGGCACTGTAGAGACTGGTATGTAAAGGCATAAGAAGAACAAGGTCAAGAGCTTGCAATCTAATGGGAGATCCAATAAAAAACCCAGAATATGGTATTGTGTGTGTTGTCTGTTGCTTCCTTTCACTGTGTAATCAGGGAAGGCCTCTTTAAGGAGGTGACATTTAAGACCTTGAATGATGAAGAGGGCCCAGGGGCAGGTCTATGGGAAAGCAATCAAGGTTCTGGACAATGTTGATGCAAAACAGACTAATGAGGGCCTTTTAGAGGAATAGGGCCTTTTAGAGGAATGAGGTGAAGGCCTGTGGGGTTGGAAATAAGGATGAAAAAGAGAGAGGAACTAAGATTAAATGTGTTAATTGTAGGCAGCTCAGCATAATAGTTAAATGCACAGGCTTTAGAGTTAGGTGTCCTGAATTCAAATCCCCACCCAACCACAAACTAGCTGTGTGACCTTGACACACTACTTAACTTCTTTATGGCTCAATTTCTTCATCTATAAAGAGGGGGAAGTTATAAGTAACTGCTATGAAAATTACTTGAAATATTCTAAGTAAAGTACAGTACCTAGACATAGGGTTAGTCTTCAATAAATATTCATATCAGTATTAATGCATTCATCTCCACATAGACTCAAGTCCAGTGGGCAAGATTTGCGGGGACTGCAAGTGGAAAGACTATCAGTTTGGGACTCTGACTGCTATTTCAAAGTTGAGTCTTAATACATCAGAGGTCTGAAAACTTTGGTGCCCAGGCCAAATGGTTCCTGATACCCGTTTTAATAAATCTTCAAGTTAAGAATAGAGTTTACACTTTTAAATTTGGGGGAAAAATACAAATATTTTATAACACGTGTAAAATATATGCAATTCAAATGTCAACATCCATCAATAAAGTTTTAATGGGACACAGCTATAGTCTTCATTCCAAGAACAGAGCTGAGAATTCAACAGAGACCATATAACCTACAAAATCTAAAATATTTACTCTCTGACCTGTGACAGAGAAAGTTGGCCAATTCCTATTATACATCATAATTGTTATGATGCAGGTTTTAGAGACAATGTGTTATCTGGAGTTTGAATTTCCTTCTAAACATCATGTCATATGCAAGATGACAACTCTCTCAACAGATTACTATGATAATTAAGGATATTTACCCTATATTTGAGCTCAGCAAAGAGTACCCATTGTTTTGACAATAAAGAAGAAGAGGACGAAGAGGAGAAGGTGGCGGAGAATAATGATGCTTCTCTAGCCTACAGCCCACTCTGAGACCTTTCCTTCATAAATTTTGTAGTTATTTTCCACAGATTTTCCAGTCTGGATGACAGTCTCTCTTTTTCAGCTCATTTTGTATATCTGTGTGCACACTAATTGTTTAACCCTATGAACACAATCTTTCCCCTTCATTTCTAAGTTCTCAGGGGTTTCTTACTTAAGCCTCCCAGCATTTGAAAATGCCTATAGGGACAGAGCTTCCTAACACCCCTCTCCTATCTATGCCCAGATTGGCAAAAATTCACAATTCTGTGTGAATGATAATTGAACAGAACACTTTCACAGGTTCGGTGTATTTGATTCTTGACTATGAAACAAAATATAGTCTTGGTCGTTTTATGCTGTATTGAGACAAGCTAGTAATGTATACTATCAGAAGTCTGTTCTAAATTCATTGACTTTTTTTTTTTGCCTTTAAATCGACTGTATTTTTAGAGGAGTTTAGGTTCATAGTAAAATTGAAAGTAAAGTACAAAGTTTTCATGTAAACCTTGTCCACACACATGCACAACCCCCCGGCTCCCATCCATATTCCACATCAGAGTGATACATTTGTTATAATGGATGAACCTACAGTGATAAATCATTATCACCCACATTCTGTAGTTCACCTTAGGGTTCACTGTTGGTGCGATGCAAACTATGGACTTTGACAAAATATAAAGACATGTATCCATTGTTATGGTGTTATACTGAATAGGTTCATTGCCCTCAAAGTCTTCTGTGTTTTGGCTATTCATCCTCTCTCCCACTATCCCCTGGCGACCACTGACTTCTTTCACTGCCTTTCCCAGAATATCATATAGTTGGAATCATACAACTATATGAAATGTAGCCTTTTAAAATTGGCTTCTTTTACTAACTAGTGTGCATTTAAGATTCTTCCTTGTCTTTTTATGGCTCAGTAGCTCATCTATCCCACCACCACCCAGCCCCTGATGACCTTTCTACATTCTGTTTCTATGAGTTTGACTTTACATTTTTATAGGTTTTCATTGAATCTTGAGCTCACTTTAGGTACTAAGAACATTTAAAAAATTATTAGTATTTCTGACCCATGAACATAAAATAGCTTTCCATTTATTTGTGTTTTCCAATTTCTTTCATCAATCTTTTATTTTCATCAGCTTAGTTAAATTAATTCCCAGGTATTTTATTTGTTCTAATGCAATTATAAATAGAACTTCTTCTTAATTTCTCTTAGTATATTGTTTGTGTATAGAAACAACTAATTTTTAAAAAATATATTTTTATTGATTTCAGAGAGGAAGACAGAGGGAGAAATAGAAACATCCTATATAATAAAACCCTAATATGCAAATTGACCGAACAGCAGAACGACTGGTCACTATGAGGTGCACTGACCACCAGGGGGCAGACACTCAGCGCAGGAGCTGCCCCCCAGTCCGTAGGCCCCAGGCTAGCCAAGGGGGGTGCCAGCAGAGGGGGCCCCAATCGCCCTGCTAGTCGTCCTGCAGATTGGCCCTGGTTGCCAGCCAGGCCTAGGGACCCTACCTATGCACGAATTTCATGCACCAGGCCTCTAGTCCTATATAATAAAAGGCTAATATGCAAATTGACCGAACAGCGGATGACTGGTCACTATGACATGCATTGACCACCAGAGGGCAGACGCTCAATGCAGGAGCTGCCTCCTGGTGGTCAGTGTACTCCCATAGGGAGAGCGCTGCTCAGCCAGAAGCCTGGCTCATGGCTGGTGAGCACAGTGGTGATGGCCAGAACTTCTCCTGCCTTCACAGCAGTGCTAAGGATGTCCAAGTGCCGGCTTAGGCTGGCTCCCCATTCCCTAAGCCGTCAGTCAGACATCCCCCTGAGGGCTCCTGGACTGAAAGAGAGTGGAGGCCAGGCCGAGGGACCCTGCTGAGTGCACAAATTTCATGCACCGGGCCTCTACTCAATGATGAAAGAGAATCAATCATAGGCTGCCTCCTGCATGCCTCCTACTGGGGGCCGAGCTTGCAACCAAGGCATGTGCCCTGAACAAGAATTGAACCATGACCTCCTGATTCATAGGGTGACAATCAAACACTGAGTCACACTGGCTAGGCCACAACTAATTTTTGTATATTGATTTTATATCCTGCAACTTTATTAAATTTGCTTATTGGTTCTAGCTCATTTATTTTTAGTGTTCATTATATTCCATTGCCTAAATGTATCACAGTTGATTCATTATTCACATACTGAATCACATCTTGGTTGCTTCTAAGTTTTGGCAACTATGAATAAAGCTGCTATAAACATCTGTGAGCAGGTTTTTGTGTGGACATATTTTCAATTTGTTTAGGTAAATACCAAGGAATACAATTGCTAGAACATATGGTAAGATTGTATATTTAATTTTATAAGAAACTGAAAAACTCTTCAAAAATGGCCATACCATTTTGCATTCCCACCAACACTGAGAGTTCCTGTTGCTTCATATCCTCACTGTTGTCAGTGTCCTGTATTTTAATAGGTGTGTAGTAGTATGCCATTGTTGTTTTAATATGTATTTCCCTGATGACATATGATATAGGACATCTTTTTAAAAAAAATGTTTTTATTTATTTCAGAGAGACAAAGGAAGAGGGAGAGATAGAAACATCAATGATGAGAGAGAAACATTAACTGCCTCCTGCATGCTCCCTACTGAGGATCAAGCCTAAATCCTGGGATGTTCCCTGACTGGGAATCAAACTGGGGACCGCCTGGTGCATGGAGTGACGCCCAACCTATTGAGCCACACCGGCTGGGCCAGAGCAAATGCTTATGTTCTTTTATGTAGGGACTGGGTCAGGGTAGCACCAGCCCGCTGGGGTAGCTGCCTGAACAACAGAAGGTCCTCGGAAGATAGAAGGCTATCTGGTGGGCGCACAGGCGGAGGGGAGCACCCGGGCCAGTTGGGGAGTGTATCTTATCTTCTGCAGGGGCAGGCCATTTGCTTCAAGATATGGGGGGAGAAAAAACAAACTTCTAACAATATATTCAGAAAACATGTCCAAACAGGAGAGGCCAAGGGCAGTACACCCTAACAGTTAGAGCGTTGTCCTGTGCACTGAAGGGGCACCTACAGGAGGCAATGAGTTGATGTTTCTCTCTCATCAATGTCTCGCTCACTCTCCATCCTGTCTCTCTCCTTTTCCCCTTCCTCTCTCTCTAAAATCAATATATACATCTTTAGATGAGGATTTAAAGAAAAGAGTAAACCAACCATAAATCTTTCCGGGGAAGTTTTATGAACATGAAAACGGAAAGATCACTTGCATAAACAAACATTCTCACAATCTTTCTTATCTCCTGTTCTTCTAGAAACATATTTGAATGACCAGCCTGATCAAATGACAGCGTCCTTCTCAAGGCTCTTTAAAACCATCATCTCAAATTCTCCCTTTGCTGTGTCCACCACTTCTAAAATATATTGTGATCTTCATGCAACGCTAATCAAGCCTCTGCAATGAAAGGCCCACCTTCCACCCGACTGCCAGACCTCACCCATACCCCAGCGTCATCGCCCTTGGAGCTCCAGGACTCGGTCGCCACAGTGCACACTCCCCTTTCCTTGTTGTGGTAAAATACACATAGCTTTGTCTTGTTACTAGGGTGTTTCTCTCATATTCTCTGAAAGCCACTGTTGGATAGGGGGAAAATGTGCTTTTAAAGGTAACTGTCAGGTAGGCTTCCTTAGAAACATGGTATTTAACAAAGACTCAAAGAAAGGAGTTTCACCCCTGGGATTTGTGGGGCGAGAGTGTTCCAGGTAGAGAGAACAGGGCCAGAGCAAAGGCCCCAATGGGTTGCAGCCCTGCCCGTCTCTAGCAGAGTGAGCAAGGGGAGGGGTGGGAGACAGGTCCAGAGATACGAGATACAATACGTGTGAGCTTGAGTGAGGGGTGTGCTTCTCTCTCTCTCTCTCTCTCTCTCTCTCTCTCTCTCTCTCTCTCTCTCTCTCTCTCTCTCTCTCGTTACAGAGAGAGGTCAGTCCCATGAGTCTTGTGATCAAGTATATGTTTATTTGTGTTATCCTAAAATTATGCCTGAAAATAGTTATCCCTTTTCAGGAGATTATTTAGACTCAGGGCTCTTTGTGTTTGCATTTCTCCCAGTGTTTTGCAGGATTTCTCCCAGGCTGCAGCTCCCTCAGAATCCTACTCCCACCCCCACCACTCCCTTATTCTCTTTCTACATTTTCTCAGTCCTGACCCCAAGGTCATAGCAGTTCTGTCACTTGGAAAGCACTTATTAGTTTGGTTAAGAACTGGGAGAGAATGAAATCACAGAAGCTGAGAAGTAACTTTAATGTGAAGAAAATGGTCAGAGTGAGGTCCGCTTTGCAACCTAGGGTCCTTGGTTATAGATGACAGAAACTAACAAGCTACACTTATCTGAAACAGGACAATTTCATTAACTTCAGAGGAATGAAGGTCAGCAACAGATGGAAAGAGGAGAGCTAGCTCATATGGAATTAAATGTTTTTGAAAAACCTCACAGAGAAAATAATCCTGAAATGAAAGGAGCATGGGCAGCAGTTGAAAAGGACAGCAAGGCGAAACATTATTTGAGAAGGTGACTTAATCATGTCTAAGGCAAAATAAAAAGAGCCAGATGATCAACAGTTTGGAAAATAAGAATGAAAAGGATCTAGTCTTAGGTGATGATTAAAAGCTCATTCTTGATGGATAGATTCATTATGATTCAGTGAAATCCTAAGAGGGTCACTGTCATTTCTAAATATGCTGACCTGGAGCATCTCCAAGCCGGGTAACACAAGGCTCAACCCAGAAAGTCCAAGGGGGAGAAGCCTAAAAAAAGATACAAGTTAATTAACTGTCAACAAGATCCACAAAGGTCTCCAGGAGGAAAATGTAATCCTATATAATCAAAGGCTAGTATGTAAATTGTCCCCTCCACCTTGAGTTCAACCAGGTGTTTGACCAGGGTGCAGGGCCGGCCCACCCACTGTCTGTGGCCCCTCCCCCAGCCAGCCTGGCCCTGGTTGCCCCCACCCCATCTGGCCGGCCAACTTCCTACATCCCCTCTTCCCGGTCAGCCCAGCCAGATCGGCCCTGATTGGGGTGGGCTGGCCAGACCCCACCTGTGCATGAATTCATGTACCAGGCTAGGCCTCCAGTATATATATAAAAATTTGTGCACTCGGGGGAGGTCCCTCAGCCTGGCCTGGACCTCTCGCAGTCTGGGACCCCTCAGGGGATGTCTACCTGCTGGTGTGCCTGGCCAGCCTGGGTGAGGGGCTGATGGCTGTTTTCAGCCTGGCCACATCCTCTTTAGGGCGGGGTCCCTGCTGGGGTACCTGGCCAGCCTAGGTGAGAGGCTGATGGCTGTTTGCAGCAAGGCTGGCTGGGATTTATTTAACTTCTAAAGTTGAAACTTTGCTGCATTAACTGGAGACCAGGTCAGGTTGCCCCTGACAATCCAGGCTCCCAGCACTTCCTTGTGGAAAGCAGGTAACTGAAGTTTGTTTATCTTCTATAATTGAAACTTTGTTGTCATGAGCGGAGGCCACAGCCAGCCTAGACAGACAGGAACATTAGCTTCCTCCATCACTGGGGTAAGCCACCTGCTTATTTCAGCTCAGGCTGCCCACAGCTCCCATTGACCCAATGTCCCAGCGAGGCTGGCTGGAATCAGGTTTCTGGGGTTTATCTTCTATAATTGAAACATTGTTGCTTTGGGCAGAGGCCCAACCGGCCTAATAGAAGCCTCCTGCTTATTCCAGCTCTGTGGCTGCCAGCCGCCATCTTGGCTGGGTTAATTTGCATACAGCCATTCTGATTGGCTGATGGGTGTGGCTTGGCTGATGGGCGTGGCTTAGGTGTCTTGGAGTGATGGTCAATTTGCATATTACTCTTTTATTAGATTAGATATACACACACATACACACACATATATATAATATATTGATTTTTACAAAGAGGAAGGGAGAGGGATAGAGAGTTAGAAACATCGATGAGAGAGAAACACTGATCAGCTGCCACTATACACCCCCCACTGGGGATATGCCCACAACCAAGGTACATGCCCTTGACTAGAATCGAACCCAGGACCTTTCAGTCTGCAGGCTGATGCTCTATCCACTGAGCCAAACCCGTTAGGGCTATATATATTTTTATTGATTTCAGAGAGGAAAGGAGAGGGAGAGAGAGATAGAAACAGCAAGTGATAAAAGAGTGTCACTGATTGGCTGCCTCCTGCACGCCCCACACTGAGGAATTGAGCCCACACCTAGGCATGCGCCCTGACCACCAATTGAACCATGACCTCCTAGTTCATAGGTCGATGCCCAATTGCTGAGCTACATCAGCTGGGACCTTTTGCTTTAAAAGAACAGAAAAAAGATTGGTAGTGCATAAATATTATAAAACACAAGAACAGGTGAAGAATAGAATGCATCTAAGAGGGACCATACACAGTGTGGTCTCCTGTGGAAGCATCCCCTGTGTGCCTGGCTAGACAAATGGCCTTGTCTTCCTCTGTCAGGAACACAGACATGGCTCTCCCATAGCATGATCCACATTATACTGACTGGCATATTCACATGCTTGTTTCCCTAATCAGAGTGTAAAGTCAAGGTCAATAGCTGTCTTATATTGTATTTACCAGTGCCTAGCACAGTGCCTGATACACAGTAGGCCCTCATATAACAGGATGAACTGAAATGAGCAATATTGAAAGAAGTAGGGGAGTGCTTCTCCTCTTGAGTCTTGTCTTGAACCAACATGATTATTGCCCTACAGATGAGAAGCATTTATGTAAAAATAAACTTCCATCCATTAAGTTTATCTTTCAGCGCTCCTAGGAGTTAATTGATTCTAATGCAGGAAACCTAAAAATCTGGAGGCATTCTAATGCCTGTTAAACATAAAAATACATTCCAGACATAATGAGCAGAATGGGCCATTGAACTTTGGATAGCAAAATAATTAACAGTCAGCTAGGCAGTCTACAAATATTTATTGAGAGTCTACTATGTGCTGTTCTCAGTACTAGGGACATTGTGATGAGATAAATCAACTTAATGAACTAACGTCCTAGTAAACAAGAGAATTGCAGATTATATAAGCTGTGAAGAGAAAAACAGGATAAAATGTGACTTGAAGTTAGAGGCTACTTTTCTCGTGTGTCATAGGTTTCTTGACAGACTGACATTTGGCTGAGACTCAAGTAAAGAGCTGGCAGTGGCATGAGGATTGTGAAAAGAGCATTCCAAAAAGAAGGCACCACAATTAGAAAGCTGCTGGAAAGTTTGAGGGATCGCAGGAGCCAGTGTGGCTGGAGAATAGTAGGTGAGCACAAAATAGGGTTCCTACTTCCTCGATGATTTGGGAAAAGAAGGCAGAGTCAAACCATAGGTCATGCTAAGGGTTTGTATATCATGAACACATACTTAGAAAACCTTTGGAGGGGTAGTGGTTGATTTAGCAAATGTCTATAAAACATCCCTCAGATTGCCATCCTAGGAACGGGCTGTCAGGAGGGCAAGAATAGAAGCAGGAAGAGAGGACACCGGAGAGGAAGTTCACTGAAGCCTAGAGAAGAAAGAGTTTGCAGAGGAGGGGGTGTCCAGTCTTGCCAAGTGTTGTTGACTGGCCCAGGAAGATAAGGACAAAGAATAGACCACTGGCTTTGGCAAGAATTAGGTCACTGGTGACCTCACTAAGAGCCATTTAGTAGAGGAGTGGTTATGGAAAGCTGACTGGAGTGGATTGAGAGAAAATGGGAACGAGGATGTGAATAAAGCAACGACCGTCAACTCTTTTGAGTTGAGTGAAGTCCCGTGAAATGCCTAGATTAAATTCAAGATTCATAATGAACTTACTTTTATCAAGCTTTGATGGAAGTTCATTACCTCAAACCATACTGAAAAAGAGAGTTATGTTATGATATTATCTAACTCTGAGATTGCCAATAACTTGCTTGTAATAATGGCAGTTAGCACTTGGACTAGGAGATCAAGGTGCTGAGAGAGTCATCCCCAGTTTCTCTGTCTCTTTCAAGGAGGCATCAGGACCAGAGAAGAAAAGACCGAGTTCTGAGAGTAGGTTTGAGGAAGATACTTCCCTGCCCTCAGATCTCTTACCAAGGCTTCGGGGCAGGCTTGGAGAGGGACAGAATGGCTTGGTCCTGAAATGGTGGCAAGGGGGTGATCTTAACGATATTAGGTGAAATCCTCCCATGTAGAGAGTAAAGAAGGCAACACCATGTCTTTTTGACCAGAAATGCCCGAGAGAGCTAGAAAGGGACATTGAAAAGTGAAAATGTTTTTTGTTAGGATTATGGGCTTATGTATACACTGAGAAATTTCAGTTAATAACCAGTATAGTGGTTTACAAAAATCAGGGTTTCAGACACAGGCTGAAATTATAAGGCAGTATTTTTCTGCAAAAGCACTTTTAGTATAGGCAGGGCCAGCTTCATGGATCTGCAGTCTTCGCTGTTGCATAGGGATAACCACTTGTTTTGATGCTTTGCTTTTGCTTTCTTTAAATTCTGAATCTTTTAACGAAGTGCTCTGCATTTTCATTTTGCAATGAGCTCCATAAATCATTGCCTAGAGGATAGGTTGGCAGTCATCTTTAAGGCAAGCATTTTGCTTCCAACTACAAATCAATTCTGACACATTTTAGTGTCCTTGAATGAGTTAAAGAAGGCAATAGTAATGGGTTGGTGGTTAGTTACTGACAAGGGAGCACCCATATGACTGTCAGCTGATTTCTCAACAGAAACTTTACAGGGAGTGGTGAGAAATATTCAAAGTGATAAATAGTAGGGACCTACAACCAAGATTACTCTACCCAGCAAAGCTCTCATTTAGAATTGAAGGTCAGATAAGAAGCTCCAAAAAACAAGAAAAAGCTAAAGGAGTTCATGACCACCAGAGTAATATTACTTGAAATGTTGAAGGGTATTTTAGAAGAAGAAGGAAAGGAAAAAGAAGGAGGAGGAGGAGGAGGAGGAAGAGGAGGAAGAGGAGGAGGAAGAGGAGAAGGAGGAGAAGGAGAAGAAGGAGGAGGAGGAGGAGGAAGAAGAGGAAGAGGAGGAAGAGGAGGAGGAGGAGGAGGAGAAAGGGGGGGAAAGAGGAAAAACATGAATGAAATGGTAACAACCTCTTTGAAGACCTCTTGCCCCACCTCATGGTCCATTGCTTGAGGTTAATCAAGACTGAGTGTCTACTAGACTGCAGGCCGAGGTGGATCTCTGGAGGCTTTGAGTCTTTGCCTGATCTCCTTCTGGGCCTGGGGCTAGGAAAAGCAGACCCTGGTGAACATCTTGCTTCTTTCCAAAGGCACCTAGCCCTAGCAGAAGGAGTTACAAGCTGTGGATTGCTAATAGCTTCAAACAGGGTACTCAGGGCCAGTAAAAAACAAGATCTGACATTTTCCTGCACTAGAGATTGGGAGTCATAGCAGATCTACCTAATACATAGATACAAACCCAAACAGATAGCCAAAATGGTGAGGCAAAAAAAACCCCAAACAAATCAACCCCCTAAATGGAAGAACAAGAGAATTTCCAAAAGAAGAGCTAAACAAAATGGAGATAAGAAATTTATCAGACATAGAGTTCAGAATAATGATGGCAAGGATACTCTTCAACATTAAGAAAAAAATATAGTAACTATGAAAAAAGAACAGTCAGAAATAAAGAATGACATAGCACTAATAACAAATACATTGGAAGAAATACACAGCAGGTGCAGTGGTTCTCAACTTGTGGGTCACAACCCCTTTGGGAATAGAACGACCCTTTTACAGGGGTCATCTAAATACATCCTTATATCAGATATTTACATTACGATTCATAACACTAGAAAAATTATAGTTAGGAAGTAGCAATGAAAATAATTTTATGGTTGGGGGCTCACCACAACATGAGGAACTGTATTAAAGAGTCACGCCATTAGGAAGGTTGAGAACCACTGGATTAGAGGAAGCTGAAGATCATATTAGTAAATTAGAAGACAGGGTAGAAAAAAATCACTCAGAGAACCAAAAAACTACTAGATTTAATAAATAAATTCAGCAATTAGCAGGATATAAAATTAACACCCAGAAATCATGGCTTTTTTATATACCAGTAATGAATCCTCATTCAAAAGATAAACTAAACAAACAATCCCATTTACCATTGCAACAAAAAAAAGTAAGATACTTAGAAATAAACTTAGCCAACGAGTTAAAAGACTTGTACTTGGAAAACTACAGAACATTGAAAAAAGAAATGGAGGAATATATTAAAAGTGGAAGAATATACCATGTTCATGGATTGGTAGAATTAACATCATTAAACCAATGCAATCTACAGATTCAATGCAATCCCTATTCAAATATTTCACAGATCTAGAACAAATACTTCATAGATCTAAAACAAATACTCCAAAAATTTATATAGAACCAGAGTAAGACCCCGAATATCTGCAGCAATCTTTTTTTAATTTAAATTATTTATTGTTTAAAGTATTACATATGTCTTCTTCCCCGCCCCACCCTACCTCCATTAATATTTCCCCAGCCACTCCCCCATCCCAATCTGCAGCAATCTTGAGAAAGAAGAACAAAGTTGGAAGAATCACAATACCAGATATCAAGTTATACTACAAAGACAACATAATCAAAACAGCTTCATACTGGCACAAGAACAGGCATATAGATCAATGGAACAGAACAGAGATCCTAGAAATAGACTCAATTATACTCAATTAATATTTGACAAAGGAGGCAAGAGCGTACAATGGAGTCAAGACCGTCTCTTCAATAAATGGTGTTTGGAAAATTGGACAGATAAATGCAAAAAAAATTGAAACTAAATCACCAACTTAAACTATACACAGGAATTAACTCAAAATGGATAAAAGATTTACATATAAGTTGGGAAACCATAAAAATCCTAGAAGAAACCATAGGCAGAATCTCAGACATATCTCATAGCAATATATTTATGGATACATCTCCATAGGCAAAGGAAACTAAGGAGAAAATAAACAAATGGGACAATATAAAAATGAAAAATTTCTGCACAGCAAAAGAAACCATCAACAAAATGGAAAGGGAGCCCACTGTATGGGAGAACCTATTTGGTAATATACATCTGATAAAGAGTTAATATCCAAAATATATAGGGAACTCATACAGCTTAACAAAAGAAAAACAATCCAATTTAAAAATGGGCAAAGGACCTAAATAGATACTTCTCCGAAGTGGACTTAAATAGACACTTTGCCAAGAGACATGAAAAAAGGCTCAAAGTCACTGTTCAGCAGACAGATACAAATTAAAACAATAGTGAGGTATCACCTCACACCTGTCAGAATGGCTACCATTAACAAATCAATAAATGACAAGTGCTGGTGAGGATGTGGAGAAAAGGTGACCCTAGTACACTGCTAGTGGGAATGCAGACTGGTGCAGCCAATGTGGAAACACTAAAGAGTTTCCTTAAAAATTTAAATATGGAACTGCCATTTGACCCAGTGATCCACTTCTAGGAATATATCCAAATAAACCCAAAAACCAATCAGGAAGAATGTATGCACCCCTATGTTCATAGCAATGCCATTTATAATAGTTAATATCTGGAAACAGCCCAAGTACCCATCAGCAGATGAGTGAATAAAAAAGCTGTGGTACATTTACAACATGGAATACTATGCAGCACTGAATAATGATCTCTTACCTTTTGAGACAGCATGAAGGAACCTGAAGAGTATTATGCTAAGTGAAATAAGCCAGTCAGAGACAGACAAGTATCACATGCTCTCACTCATATGTGAAATCTAAAGAACAAAATAAACTGATGAACAAAATAGATCCAGAGACACAGAAACATGGAAAAGACTGGAATCTCAGAGGGAAGGAGTGGGATGGTGGGTGGGTAGGTGGGACGAGATCAACCAAAGAACTTAAATGCATATATGCATAAGCCATGGACACAGACAGTAGGGCCGTGAAAGCCTGGGGTGGGGGGTGAGGGTAAACTAGAAGAGCTTAATGTGGGAGGAAAGGGGACCTATGTAATACTTTCAACAATAAAGATTTAAAAAATAAAAATAAAATATGGATAGATAGATACTCCGAAGATGCATATACAGAAGTGCTTAGGTGGAACCTAGCATATGTTTTCTTCCATGGTGGAAGAGATCAGAAGTATGAGATTTCTAGGTGGTTAATGAGAGGTTTAGTGTCTCAGAAGACAGATTTCAAAGGCTCAGCACACTAGTTCATCTCTTTGCCTCCAAAGAACTGCATTATACGAACTACATTATGTTGTTTTAACTTCACCTAAGTGTGTTTTTTTGTTATCTTGATAACATTTTATCCTATTCTCTAAGCAAACATTCTTCAAAAGCCTACAGTGCAAGAGGCACTGCCCTAGGCAGTGGGCACGCAGATTCACCTCAGATCTGCCCTCACTGGCCCTAAGGCTCCTATGAGGGAGACAGCTCATCACATAACTAACTTGTGATAAATGTCATGAAGCCGAAATTCAAGAGGCAAGAAGAAACTACAGGGATTTGAGACTCAAACTGGTCTGGGAAAGCCCACTGATTGTGTAGATTAAAGATGGCTTCAAATTCTTTGCCTTTCCCTCCATGGATTGGTGGGGGTCTATTTATCCTCCCTCTGCATCTAGCCTGGTCCCGTGACTTGTTCTGACCAATCGAGTGCAGTGGAAGTGAGGCCTGTAACTGCTGAGGCTGGGCCCTAAGAGATCTGCAGCTTCTACTTTTTTTTTTTTTTTTTTTTTAGAGAGAGAGTTGGATTTTAGAGAGGAAGGGAGAGAGAGAGAGATAGAAACATCAATGATGAGAGAGAATCATTGATTGGCTGCCTCCTGCACATTCCCTACTGGGGTTGAGCCTGCAACCCAGGCATGTGCCCTTGACTGGAATCGAACCCAGGACCCTTCAGTCCACAGGCAGATGCTCTATCCACTGAGCCAAACCAGCTAGGGCTGCAGCTTCTACTTTTGTTGCTTGGAATGTTTTCCTCTGGAAGCCAGCTGTCATGTAAGAAGTCTTACTGCCTGAAGACCACCATGTTGTGAGGAAGCTCAAGTTAGCGTGTGGCCAGAGCGAGGAGGCCACATGGAGGAGCACCCAGGCACCAGCCATGTGAGCAAAGCCTTCTTGGACCTTCCAGTCCAGCCATCTGGGGAATGAGGCTGAATCGATGACTCAAGCTGACCCCAAGCTGAGCTGCACCTGAATTCCTGTCTCATAGAATCACAAGCAAATAAAATCAATGCTGTTTTGAGCCACTATCATTTGGGAGTGTGTTATATTGCTACAGCTAACCAAACATTGAGGAAGTGATTGACTGAAATAGAAGTGATGTTTGAGCTTTAGCATATGACCAAGAATCCCAGCACTGCACCATGTTAGTGGTTTTCCAATTGTGCTTTGGAGAACCATTTTTGGACCCCCTAGGAAAAGTGGGGAAAGGAGAAGGGGCCTGACAGTTCGAAGTAGGAGGGGGTTGAGAGGCAGTGGATGAAGTAAAATTTACTCACACAGTGGAGACTTGCTTTCTCTGAGATTCATGAATGTAGTCATGGTGGGATGAATCTGAAAGCAAAAGGATTTGAGAGTTGCTCAGAGGGGAATAAATAAACATACCCCAAAGCTTTCTCTGGTTTTGTGTCACCAGCCTATCTATAAAATGGTAAGCTTCTCATCCCTTTTATTGTGTCTCCTGATCTCTGGCATTTATCTCTTCAACTCATATCCCTGGTGCTGCTACCTGGCTACCCCCAGAAGCCCGGCTGCAGGGGACACTCTGTTATAGACACAGGGCTAGTGCATCATCAGCCACAACACCTGCAGGGCGGCTCGAATCCCTCCAGAAAGAAGGGCCTGGCAGGTGTTGTGGCTTGTGAAACCACTTACTAGCCAGACCTTCTCTCTCCATCTTTCTCAGGAAGAGGATTTATGATGAGAGGAGCGGGCAGACAGTCTCTGTACGAGCAGTAACCACTTCCACATCTTGTGTTTATTGTGTCCCAGTATCCCATTTTAAATATCACAAGCACTCCATGAAAAAGCAAGTATTATCCCTGTGTTATAGATATGAAACCTGAGGCTCAGAAAATGTAAGAGCCTTGTCCACATTGCCACTGCTAGTAAGTGATAGTACGGGGTGGGGGAGGGAGCCCTTTGAAGAAGGAAAGGACCTCCCACTTGTGCTCCAAGTCACTGGGCAAGAGAGGCCCAAGTTCTTGGGCAGCCTCTCTAGTGGTGGACACACATATTCTTTCAAATAAGGTCTTCGCTTAGGGAGTGGGAGGAAGATAAGCTAGTGCTTGAAATTCTGCTGTCTTGGCACAAATAGCCTTTTCTGAAATGATAAATCTATTTATTGATGGAAGTTGTCCATTTATAAATAGCACATGTTTTGCATGCGGCAATGAGCACAGAAGTCTTCATTATGAGTCAGGAGGCATAGTTCTACTTCCCATATGAACTGGAACTCTGTGACAAATTGCTGTACTCTTCACAATTTTCAGACCTCAATTTCTGTCTCCTTCACTGGCCTGAGAATAATAATTCAAGGGCAGGGAATGTTCTGGTCTTTATCATATATTTAGCATCTAGGTCAGGGTCCAAAAATGCTTGAGGGTGGAAAGAAGCAGGAAGGAGAAGAAATAAAGAAGGGATATATCCCATAACACCAGTCATGGGGTCAGCGATATGAATTAAAACAATTTACCGGATTTGCTGAGAAGGGAGATCAGTCTGGGTGGCCAGCTTTTGAGGAGGAAGTGGGAGCTGTATCCAGGGCCTCTTTTGCCTAAAGGGCACAGAAAATGAAGTTGAGGGGTATGGACAATCAGCTGTCTTGGCAACTTTCCCCTGCCCTTGTTCCTCCCAAAGCGACTGATACCGCAAGAGGCCAATGTGCTGGAATGACAGAATGTCTACCAGTGACAATGTGACCTGGCAGCTCCCTTTTCAGTTGCCTTGGTGGAGAGCAAGCAGCAAGAGTGGAGAGGTCAGGGGGCCGCTCACATCAATGTGAAATTGCAACTCGTTTTGTGCCACCAGATAATGTTCTTTGGTGTCCTCCACGGTTCTGACCTTGGCAGAATGAACTGCCATTTTAGGACTGAAACTGGCATGATCAGCGGCGAAGGGCACAGCAGTCAGATAATAAGCTCTCCAATTCTGCTTCTTGCAGACTGCTTCCGTTTTGAAGGAGAAGGCATTATTTTTAGAATTCCTCCTTCCTTTCACCCTGCACCCGGAATGACGAACTCCTCCTGTTTCCCTTCACGTCAACCCACGTTTCCTCTCCAACTGCTCCTGGGAAGCAAGTGCTTTCAACCCAGAGAGGGCTCAGAGGTCTGCCTCCTCCTCCCTCCCCTCTCCACCTTCTCCCCACACCCAACCCTGCCACTGCAATCATCTTCATTATGTTTTAAAATATATTTTTACTAATTTCAGAGAGTGGCAGAGTGAGAGAGAAAGAAACATCCATGATGAGAGAGAATCATGGATTGGCTGCCTCCTGTATGCCACCCACTGGGGACCAAGCCGGCAACCCAGGCATGTGCCCTGACCAGGAATAGAACCACAACCTCCTGGTTCATAGGTCAATGGTCAACCACTAGACCACACCAGCCGCACTAAAATCATCTTTATTTGCTCTCCAGGACCATGGCTTGTTTGGGAGGCAGTAACCTTGTGAGATAAACCTTTAATACTGTTTCAAGCTCTGTTGAACTCTTCTGGTTTCTAGGAAGGGCAACTTCTTTGGGTCTTCAAAGAGATGATAGCATTTCTCAACTTACAACATTAAAATACGGCATCTGGGGACGGGATAAGGAAAGCACACAGCGTGGCATTTAGGGATTCTATTTAGAGCTTCCGTGGCCTTGCGTAGAGGCCAATGAAGTCACTGTTTATTTACAAATCTACAAAATACTTTTAAATGCGCTGCATTCTATGGTTTGTTTTTTGCTAAATTATCCTTTACTAATCTTCAGAAAAATTCAGACAAAAATTATAATTTTTTTCCATTGAGTTAAGATCTACGAGCCTCTTTGAGATAATTTTTTTAAAGAATTTTGTAAATAATCACAGCTACTTACATTTGGGGCTCTTTGTGTGGGTGATACATAGTTCCTAATATTGACTTATCTGATTAAATGTATTATCTGTGTGTTTTTAAAAAAGATGTTGCTATGGTGACCAGTAAAGGAGCAAAAATAAAGTATTTGAGATGACATGCACAATCTTAAGTGAATTTGAACTTGCAAGGAAGAACGCGTGCTCTGGGGGACCTGCCAAAATTGGGGGAAGTGCTTTTTAAGTTGTGCTGAGCCTGGCTATGGTGGCTCTTGGGATGTAATGAGTACATTTTTAAATAAACGCAACTTGTCCTTTAATTCTCTAGAGCAAGTTTTAAACAAAGCCTGAATCTGGCAGGCGATCTGACTATTCCTTCTTTACAAAGTTCCAAGTGGACAAATCACAAAAAACAGTTTCTCAGTGTCTTAGGTATGGCAGACATCTCTGCACCCATCCACCTCCTCCCTCCCTGCCTCCCTTCTGACACCTCCGTCATACCGACTTTGAGGTCCTTGGACCTGCCTTGTCCCTCTTCGCACCGCCAGGCCTTTGTTTTTTTCTGCTCTCTTTACCTTCATCTCTGCCTTCCACATTCAGCTCAGATGTCTCCTCCTCCTCAGAACTTTCCAGACGATCTTTGTTCAAATCCGGATTGGTTCCTCCCCGGTGAATTTCCACTCCGCTGTCCATGTCCTCATCATGGCATGACACCAAATTAAAACCCTTTGTTTTTTTCTATTTACTATTTCTTTTATCATCGCTTGTAACATGGCCCATAAAAGTGTCCAATGTACATTTGATTAATAAATCATCTAATCAGAGTGTGTTTCTCATCTTGTTTCAGCCCACATTAACTTGCTCACTTGTGTGCCTGCTGGGTCAGGACAAATAAATCTTAGTTTGCTTAACTAAGAATGTTTTCCTGAGAGTGGTTCGGCAGCTTGGAAATTAGTGAAGGATGGAGCAATAGTTACTGAACAGATGGCCTTAGATTATATTCTGTGAATCATTTATTTAACCTAGGAATGCTTTCGATGATTTTTTTTGGGGGGGGAGTAACAATAATGAAGACCATGCATTTTTATGGCTATCTGTTAAAACACTTCTTTTTTGTTCCAACTGCTGTAATTGTAACTCCAAAATTTATCTTTATCCGCCCTCTCTCCCTCTACCCCCCTCTCTCCTAGAGTCACCATAGCAGGTTTTATCTTCACTCCATTCCCTTAAGACTAAGGTCACCCCATTTCCAAAGTCGTAATGGGTCTGGTAAAGGAAAGCTATGGCCAATGATGATAAGGAGACACACTCAGCTGCTTTATGAGGCTCCCCTTTGACTTCTTCACTCAAACTAAGAAACCAAGTGTGAAAGTCGTCTAAGCAGCAACATTCGGAATGTTCTGTCAACACCATTAAGCCCATGGCACCCAGTGATAGGGGTCTGTGTCAAGCACAATGTCAGTTCTGCAGGTCAGCGGGCAGAGAGCAGCATTCTATTAGAAAGATCATCACAGGAAGCTCGTTTATACGCTCTCTCAAATAATGAGTCCCGTGAACTCCCGAACTGGAGACTTCAAGTGCCTAATTTTTGCTGTCACTTGGGAAAGAATTTCTCTTGATAATTTTCCATGTAATTTATTGAATAGCAACAAAATCATTTGCTGTACTTTTGGCCTGTTTGGGTAAACACCAGATAAAATGTCTTAAGGGTGGAGCTCGAAAGTCTAATTAGCCACATTAAAAATGCATGTCTCATTATCAAGCGTAGTTTGCACTTTCAAATAGACATGAAACCCATCAATTTTGTTAGGACATTTCCCCAGCAATTTTGTGTTTCAAAAATAAGGTTATAGATCTGGCATACGATCTTCTTCCACAGGTGCCATGAAGAAGAGCATTGAAGCAAGAGACAAGAGTCAGTTTCAGTTGCAATTTTGCCTCTGTGACCCCGGCCGAGTCACTTCAACATGAACTTGGGGTTCCGCAGCGTCCAAATAAAGGAGTTGAACTTTTTGTTGTTGTTATTAACCCTCACCAGGATATTTTTCCATTGACTGTGCGAGAGAGGGGAAGGGAGGGGGAGAGACAGAGAGAGAGAACCATCAACGTGAGAGAGACACATCGATTGGTTGCCTCCAATACGTGCCCTGACCAGGACCAGGGATCTAGCTTGCAACTGAGGTATGTGCCCTTGACTGGAATGAAACCCGGGACTCTTCAGTCTGCAGGCTGACGCTCTATCCACTGAGCCAAACTGGCCAGGGCAGGAGTTAAACTTTTGGTCCCTTTACATCTCTGATTATCTGGGTGGGATTATTCTATACCCAGAGAGAGGAGGCCAAATGTTCTTGATGACACCATCTACCATTTAAGCAAATAGCCTTTTCTCGTCTTAATTGGGGAGGAGGTTATACACGTGTCCTGCTTCCTTCCATCCCAGAGACCACAGATGAATTCCAATCAGCAGCCACCAGCCAACCCACATATCCACAGTCTGCTCTAGGTCCTCACGCGACAGGCTTTTGAAGGCTGTTTGGGTTATGCCACCCCGACCCAAACTGGCAAAGTGGGAGAGCGGTCAGATGTGCCAATACTTACGTAACCCATCCTGGGGCAGGAGAGTGGGGGAAGGGCACAGCAGTTCTAGGGAAAGCCTCACTCTGGTGGGCCTTGACCTCCTGCCCTTGCCTCTTTCTTCTGCTTTCCCCGACTCCCCTCGGGGTCTGTTGTTCCCTTCTCAATAGTGCAGCTGGCTTCTTGCTGGCTCTTGTAGAGGTTAATGTACCTAAGTTATTCATCACCACCCCCACCCTTCTCCTGCACAGTCCCTATTGCCAGGACCTTGATTTTGTTGAAGAGACCCAGCCTCATGGCTGAGTGAGCTCCCAAGCCTCAAGGAGAAACCCTGGCTGGTGTGAGCCAGTCACTGGCTCTCATTCTCCCACTGCCCTCTCCAGGGATTGGTTTAGAAATGAGCATGTGCCGCAGTTCTGGCCAATGGCAGGAAGTCAACTGAAAGGTTTCTGGGGAAACACACATTGTGTGTGTGTGTGTGTGTGTGTGTGTGTGTGTGTGTGTGTGTGTGGTGCCTCAAATGCCACAGGCAGGCTGTATGACCTGGCTGGGAAGGGACATGGAGAGACCCCCCCCCTGGGTCCTTGGCGGGACAGCCGCGTGGCCTGATAAACCCTGGAACTGAATTCTCGAACTCTTGAAATCTTATGACGTGAGATAACAAATTTTTTCCTACCGTTCGAGTCAGAAGTTCAAAGCACCTGAATATGGCGCTTGCCGGCACACGGGAGAGGCGATGAGGAAACCCCTGGACCTTGGGGTTACAGGGACCTGCTTTTAAATCCTCCCCCTGTGAGTTAGTGCTGAGGAACAACTTCCTTTGGAACTTAGCGACTTAAACACAGCAAGCACAACCACATCCCATCTCTCAGTTTCCGAGGCTGCAAATGTGGATGGCTCCGACCGGCGTTTCCTGCTTCGATCCCCTCCCCACGCGAGACTGTGCACAGGTGTGGGCTGGGCTACAGTCCACGGGAGGGCTTAGCAGGGCTGGTGGGTCTGCCTTGCAGGTGGCTCCTCCCCATGGCTGGTGGGAGGCCCCCGCTGCTCTCCACCTGGGCTTCTCCACAAGCTGCTGAGCGCCCTCTGTTCTAAATAAAGTTTTTATTATGATTTAGGTAAGACAAGGCCAACGGATCAGGAAAGGACCACCAACAAAAAGACAGTTTGTTATACTCACAGATCCCAAGGGCACACTCCGCCGTGGGGGCCACACAGGGAAGTATCGGGGTGGTCAGGACGCAGAGGGAGTTGGGGACAATGTGGGTAAGAGCCTCTACTGTTTCTTCCTCAAGAAGGGGCAGGGGGTCCCGGCTGGTTTGGCTCAGTGGATAGAGCGTCGGGCCTGCAGATTCAGGGTCCCGGGTTTGATTCTGGTCAAGGGCATGTACCTTGGTTGCAGACACATCCCCAGTAGGGAGTGTGCAGGAGGCAGCTGATCGATGTTTCTCTCTCATCAATGTTTCTAGCTCTCTATCCCTCTCCCTTCCTCTCTGTAAAAAAGTCAATAAAATATTTTTTTTTAAGGAAAAAGGGGCAGGAGTGGCAGGGTGAGCAGGCGTAGAGTTGGGTAGTTTGAATAATGTTCGTGGGCTCTGCAGCCCAGGGCCTGCTCCGGGCTGTCTGGTTCCTGGCTCCGGGCTGCTCCGGGCAAGGTGGCTAGTGGGGTTCTGAAAGGGAGAGTGGATGGCAACCAGCTCTGTCTCAGCATTCCTGTGCTGGTGCCCCGAGGACCCCATGCGGAGTGTTCAGGTGCTGCACCAACCACACCACAGGGGCAGGGCCCCACAAGGACATGGCCGGCCAACCGCAATGGCATTTCTGTTGCCTGCTAACGGGGTCACACGCCCAGGGCAAGCTCTGGGTGAGGACTCGTGTCCTCCTGCGGGGCTTCTGAGGACGTTCCAGGCAGGGGCAGTCGTGCTGCCTCCCAAGCTTATTTCACTGCGGAGCTTTCCCAAACCTTCCTGGAGTATCTCCCCAGACTCGGTTCCATGGGACTTCTCTCCCCACCACTCCCCTCGAATGAATCAAGGTGTTTTATTTTGAATCATCAATGTCATCTTATTTATTTCCATTTTTTTTAATTTTTCAATTACAGTTTACATTCAATATTATTCTGTATTGGTAGCTCCATGGGACTTTTGCCAGGAAACCATGGTCTGTACAGTATCGATGATCACTCTGTTTTCTAGCCCCATACGTGGAAAAGGCAAGCAGAGTCTTTGCGAGTCAGTGGGCCGGTCCTGTTATTTTTAAGAGGAAGGAAGTGAGCATAGGAGCAGCTGGTGAGTCAGGACATAGGGTGTGGTGCCAGCCTGCTGTTGGGTAACAGCGTGAACTTGACCAGCCCTTGCCCTCTCTGGAGTTTCCCTTTCTTGTTTGCAAAATGAGACTTGTAGATCACCAGGCTGCATCCCGACAGACTAATAGTCTGCAACTTCTCAGCTCCTAGAGACATAAAGAAGGGTTGTCTGGGTAAATCTTTGCTAATGGAAAACAAAGGAAATAAAGAAGGATGTTTAAGATATTTTTTAAAAAAGAGCTTTTAGAAGTTAAGAATAGTCTTAAGGGAAAAGATATCTTAATAAGTATGGAGGATGGGAAGTACGGGATTGTATTAGTTTCCTCTGGCTGCCTTAACAAAATACCACAAACATGGTGGCTTTTTTATAAAAAAAAAAGTAGTATCTTAAGTTCCTGAGGTCAGAGGTCCAACACGGGCCTCAGCGGGCTCAACCAAGGCGTCGGCAAGCCGAATTCACTCTGGAGGCTCAAGGGCAGAATCCACTTTCTTGCCTTTTCCACTTTCTTTTAAAAAAATGTTTATTGGTTGCTTTTAGCAAGAAAGAAAGGGAGAGTGAGTGTGTGAGAGAGGAACATCAGTTTCTTGTTCCACTTATTCATGCATTCATTGGCTGCTTCTTGTATGTGCCCTGACCAGGGATTGAACCCAGAACCTTAGTGTGTCAGGACGAAGCTCTAACCAACTGAGCTGCCCAGCCAAGAGCGCCTTTTCCAGTTTCTAATGGTTCCACACATTCCTTGGCTCACGGTTCCCTTCCTCTACTTTAAAAACCAGGAACATTGCATCTCACTGACCTTTCTTCCCTGTCATGTCTACATTTCTGACCACAACTGGCAAGGTCCTTCCTCCCCACCCCCCTTTTTAAAAAAAAAAATTCTCACCAAGGATATTTTTTCCTTTTATTTTTTTAGAGACAGTGGAAGGGAGGGAAGAACAAAGAGAGAGAGAGGAGAGAGAAACATTGATGTGAGAGAGACACATCAGTTGGTTGCCTCCTGCAAGGGGCTGGAATCTGCAACCCAGGTACATGCCCTTGACCCAGGAATCGAACCCATGACCCTTTGGTGTGCAGGTTGATACTCTAACCATTGAGCAACACTGCCATGGCAGTCCTCCCTTTTCAAAAAAAAAATCTTAATTGTTAAAAGTATTACATATGTCCCATTTTTTCACCCATTGACCCCTTCTAGCCCACCCCTGCCTCCCTCCCCAGGCCTTCAGCATCCTATTGTCTGTCCAATTGTGTGCATATATGCATACAAATTCTTCGATCTCTTCCCACTCACCTACCCTTCCTTCTGAAGTTCACAGTCTGTTCCATGCTTCTGTCTCTGGATCTATTTTGTTTATCAGTTTATTTTGTTCATTAGATTCTACATATGAGTGAGATCATGTGATACTTGTCTTTCTCTGATTGGCTTATTTCACTTAGCACAATGCTCTCCAGGCCCATCCATGCCGCTGCGAATAATAAGAGTTCTTTCTTTCAAAGCTGCATAGTATTCCATTGTGGAAAGGTACCACAGCTTTTTTATCCTCTCACCTGCTGATGGGCACTTGGGCTGTTTCCAAATCTTAACTAGGTCTGCCTTTTTTAGGGAAGCATGTGATTAGGTTGGGGGCACCCAAATAATCCAGGATTACTCCCCCTCTCAAGGACCTTAACCATATCTGCAGGGTCCCCTTTGCCATGTAAAGTAGCATATTTACAAATATGGGGGTAACAGTGAGAGTGGGGGCATCATCCTGCTACCATTTGATGAACTCTGTTGTTTAAAGAAGTGCAGGTGTGGAGACACCAAAGGATTGGATGGAAAACTGGAATTGGCCTTAATAATTCATGAGGTACAAGGATCTGAAAAAAAATCTAAGAAAGGAGATAAATTCCAACAAAAATAGCACAACCCTAGTTAACAGTGCTAAAGCGCATTGATCCTTTGCAAAGAGCAGAGGCTTACTGGGGTGTTTCTTGTTTGTTTTTCTGTTATATATCAGACCTTCTCAAAACCAAACTGAAAACTTAACCCACACCATTTGAAAAGCAAGATTGTATTATAAGGTGACCAGATTTTAACATTGGTAAAGCGGGACACCATTGACTGGGTGGTGGTGGTGGTGGTGGTGTTCTTTTTTATTATTATTACTTAAAATATTACAAAGAGTAGTACATGTGTCTCTTTCCAAAAATTGGGACTTTTTAAAAACGCCACGGGATGCGGGACAAATTGTTAAAACTCAGGACTGTCCCGCCAAAAGCGGGACGTCTGGTCACCTTACATGAGCATTGACTAAGTTGGTCCTGTAGGGCCTTGCTTGACGTTCAGGGTGGAAGGTGGTGGTGGGAGTCTGATTCCTTGCAGAGCCCCAGAAGATGTTCGCAGGAATTGGCAGGAACCTTTACTTGGTGGCTCCTGGTTGAAGAACAAAAAGGAACAGGGCATTTGCATCCTTGCCGAGAGTGGGCTTGGGTCCAGGGGCGGCCGGAGCATATGTCCCAGGGCCAGTAATGCAGAAGAACCAGACCCAGGTTCAGGGGTCCAAGCGAAGGTGCCCCCTGAGCAGCCTCAGCAGTTTCTTGGCATTTTGGACCAGCTCATGCTGTCCCATGCATTGTAGACAGGTCAGCAGCATCCCTGCCCTCAATCCACCCGATGCCAGTAGCACCCCTCCCCCCTGCTGTGACAAACAAAATGTCCCCGGGCATTGTCAAGTGTCCCTTGAGGGGTAAAACCGTCCCAGTTGAAAACCGCTGGTACAGACTGAGAACAGGTGAGGGGAAGCCGTGAGCCAGCAGGTGGAGCCCAGGAGCCTGGAGAGAGGCTCAGCTGCAAGGGCAGGGCAGGAGGGACCCTTTATGAGGCCTTTTGCTGAAGCTCTGGGCTGGCAGGGAGCCGGCAGGATGGGCAGGCCTGTTTGCATGTTGGTCTCTAACTTGGCTGTGGCAGCCTCCGGGTCAGCGGAGCTCAGGCACAGTTTGTTCAGCTGTTGCACCCTGTCTATTGTCCGTTTGTTATGCAAGGCAGCGGAAGGCAGTTCACCTGGGCAGGTGATAGGCTTGTTTGCAGGATAAACAGCTTGGGTCCTATATCTTATTCCACTTCATCTAGGTTAACTGCCAGTGCTGAACACTGATTTGTGGAGGAGGGAGGAAAGGGCTGTGGAGACATGCCTCCACAAGCCTATACAGGCCGGTGTATGCAAATTAGACAAAGCGCACTCCTGGTGGATGAATGAGTAAAGGTGTCCCTGTGGGTGGGGTTCAGGGGGGTGTGGTCAGGTGTGGGGCTAGGAGAGCAGAGGGCACGCACCTGCAGCCCTGGCCCCACTCAGCTGGGCACCCTGAGCACCTGTCCAGCTCCCAGGGGCCGTCGCACTGCATCTTGCGCATCATGAGAGACAGAGGTTTCCACATGCAAACCTTGGGGTCAGAGGTGCCACTGGAGAGCCCCTAGCTAGGAGAGGTCCTCAGCGTTCTCACCAGCAAAGTTTCCATTTCGATATGGTCAGAAACAAAGGCAACGGGTTCTGTGGGAATGAGTAGAAGGTGTTTAGCGTGTTCTAAGGGAGGAAGAGGCAGAATGGGCAGCTGGGAGAGGCTGTGCCGAGTTGCCTCTGTGTGACTGGCTGGAGGAGCCTATATTCATTTATAACTTGAGGGTGTAGGTGTTGAGGGGGAAGCAGAGATAAATAAGAGAGCTCCTGGGAGGGAGGGTGGACCTCTGAGGGCGCTCCTGTTTCCAGCACTGATGGCCTCAGCCGGGCCTCCAGTGTAGGACATGCTGCTCCCCAAGGCATATCCTGATCGGCTGCGTGCGTTCCCGTGGACTCCCTTCCGTGACCCGGGAGCACCAGCAAGGCTGACCCTCTTCCTAGGTGGCCTGGATGTCATCCTGCCAAGGGACAGAGAATGAGATTCTAAGGCAAGAAAACGCTCATGAGGCCCTGGCCCAGCTCAGTTGGAGAGTGTTGTCCTGATGTACAAAGGTTACAGTTCAATCTCTGGTCAGGGCACATAAAAGAATCAACTAATGGATGTCAATCTCTCTCTCTCTCTCATCAATAAAACAAACAAACAAAAACTCTCATTCAGTGCAGGTGTTCCCTGTTATAGATGGAGATCCAGAAGCAGCGGGCCCGCCCCAGCATTTGCAGGCCTGGGCAAGGGTATGAATGGAGGCCCACATACCTGATGTCCAATATCTAAATACAATTTCTTCATCCTTTTACTTGGGTAAACATATCTTCATAGCAACAAAGCTGGGGGAAAAGTGAAACCTATGGCTTTATATAACTGAAAGTTGGCAAAATTTTTTAAATAACTGGATTTCACTATTATTGTACGTTTGTGGGTGTTCTGTTAATGGGCTGACATGTTTAAATGAGCAATGAAATAAATACATATGCAATTCATGTATAATCATATACTTATCCATAACATTAATGTTCCTTGCTTTAATTTCAGCAAAATCACTGCTTATGTTGTTATATTTTTCACATAAATTGGGTCCTATTGATGTTAAGGCCAAACAAGATTACCTTTCTTAAGTCTTAGTTTTATTTTTTTAAATTTCAGTTTGATGAAATGTTACTCTGTAGAGGCAGCAGTAGTTGCTATCTACTCTAATAAAAGCGTAATATTGAAATTGACCGTTTCTATGGGATGCCTAAGTCATGCCCACCAGCCAATCAGAGTGGCTGTATGCAAATTTACTCAGCCAAGATGGAGGCCAGCAGCGGAACCTCGAAGGCAGATGCAGTGCAGGTGGCAGGGTGAGCGGAGTGTATGGGGCAGGTGACAGGGTGTGTGAGGTGGGCGGGGTCGATGGGCGGGTGGCAGGCCGCAGATTGGGCAGGTACAGGCCAAGCTGAGGGACCCCCGAGTGCACAATATATTGTGCACCGGGCTCCTAGTTATCAATAAAATTCTTAAAGTAAAAATTTAATTTGGGGAAATGGACCATGAATTTTATATATCAAACATTGTAATTGGATCTCATAGGCTATATTGCCATCACAGACACTGTTACAAATATTTTAATTTCATCCTAAATCACTATCATGTATATCATGATCTTCAAAATCTCTTCAAACAATATATTTAAAAAAAAATCTAGATCCACATACTATTGTAACCAGATGATGTCATGCTTCATGCATATTATGCGTGTACCTACCTACACATACAAACATTTAAGAGAACCATGAGCCCTGGCCAGTGCAGCTTAGTTGGTTGGACGTCATCCTGTGCACTGAGAGGTTGTTCGTTTGATTCCTAGTCAGGGCACATCTCTGGGTTTGGGGCTTGATCCCCAGTGGGGTGGGGTGGGTGAGCATGCAGGAGGCAGCTAATCCATGTTTTGCTCTTACATAGATGTTTCTCTCTCTCTCCCCCTCTCTCCCACCCTCTCTCTCAAAAATTCAACTAAAAAAATTTAAAAATCTGACACAAAAGAAAAAAAGAGTAACATGAACTGTTGTGAATACTGTGCTAATTCATGAGTAATTCCAGGCCATACATTGCAACTTGAAGAAAAACCAGAATCTATTGCCAGCAGGCCGTGGGAGAGGAGTTTTTGGAGGGCCAATTCTCTTTCCTCCCTCCCAGGAACTTCAGCTGCGACAGCCTCCCCCCTCTCCAATGAGGTGTCTGCATCTCAGTCAGCTCTAGCACACTCTACACAGCTTTGTTCACACCTTTGTTAGCTTTTGTTTGGAGAACACAGGGCAAAAGCAGAGGAGTCCTTGGGAGCTGAATGATGTTAGTCACTGCGGATGGACAGATGCTTGGGGCTGTAAGCCGCGTGTGCCCGAGGGCCTTCTAAAGTGGGCCCAGGACCCCTGTCCCATCTGCAGCCAGTTCTGCGCTGTTGGTCAAATAAGCATGTAAATAGTACGTAGTTTGTGGGTGAATGGTGCCCCCCAACAGATATGCCCGGATCCTAATCCCCACCTGTGAATGTGACCTTGTTTGGAAAAGGGGTCTTTGCAATTGTGTTAAATTAGGAATCTTGAGTAAAGGTCATTCTGGATTATTCGGGTGGACCCTGAATACAATGGCAAGTGTCCTTATAAGAGATGGAGAAGAGACAAAGCGAGAAGTGGAGAAGGCTGTGGGAATGCGGAGGCAGAGAGTACAGTTCTGCAGCCACAAGCAAAGGAATGCCGGCAGCCAGCAGACTCAGAAGCTGGAAGAGGCAAGAAAGGATTCTCCTCTAGAGCCTTCAGAGGAAGCATTGCCTACCGACATCTTGATTTCAGACTTCTGGTCCCCTAACTGTGACAGAATCCATTTTTGTTGCTTTAAGCCACCAAATTTGGGGTAATTTGTTATGGCAATCTTGGGAAACCAGGCTAATCACAATAATTACTAATAATGTTAAGCACTTATTGAAGTTGACTATGTGCCAGGGACTCTGCTAAGCCCTTTTGGTAAGTAGTATCTCATTTAAACCTCATAGCACCCTCATGAGATAGGTGCTGTTCTTATGCCCATTTTACAGATGAGCAAAGTGTGGTTCAAACAAGCCAAGTCGCTTACCCAAGGCCATGGCTAGGGAAGCTGGGATTTGAACCCAGGTCTGCCTGACTCAAAGATCTCCTTTAGGCACCAAAGCCTCCTGCCCCGTCATACACCCAGCTCCACAGAGACGAACCCCATGTTGGTGGTTTCTAGCTGACTGTTACATGTTCTTTGTCCCCTTACTTAGAAAGAGGCCCAGTTCTTTCAGAAACCTCTCTCCTGGTCCTCAGCAGTTTCCCACCATCTCTGAAGTGAGATATGTTACAACCGGCCATTCCTCTGACTGACTCATAGGTCCTGGGAACACGTTCCTGTTAGAAGGAACATTTTAGGCACACGCAATCACACACACTTCTTCTTGTCTGCTCGGCCTCTGGGCCATTCGGTTTTATTTGCAGATGTTGCCAAGATGAGTCAGAAATCTGGAGAAACTGTGTCCTTGGGGAACAACAGCAGTCAGGATGGGGTTTCGTTTCTGCGGATTTTGAATTTGTGTGAAGACTACTCACTATCCCGGGAGAAAGAGTTAGAAGGAAAAGTTTGCTTTCTCAAGACTTAAAATCTGTTATCTGAGCTCACTATGTTATTAGAACATCAACTGGATGCTGGAGATGGCCCTATCTCTTGGAGATTAGAAGGGCTTGGTCTATTTATTTATAACTAGAGGCCCGGTGCACACAAATTTGTGCACTTGGGGGGTGGGGGGATTCCCTCAGCCCGGCCTGTGTCCTCTCGCAGTCTGGGACCCCTCAGGGGATGTCCACCTTCTGGCATAGGCATGTCCTCGGGGGTGTGGCCAGCCTGGGTTAGGGGCTAAGAGCTGTTTCAGGCTAGCCACACTCCTTTCAGGGTGCAGGTCCCCGTTGGAGTGCCTGGCCAGCCTAGGTGAGGGGCTGATGGCCGTTTCAGGCTAGCCATTCCCCCCAGCGACCCAAACTCCCAACCTCTCCTTTTTTTTTTCCCCTGGGATTTATTTATCTTCTATAATTGAAACTTTGTAGCCTTGAGGGGAGCCCAGGGCCACCAAGACAGGCAGGAAGCTTGGCTTCCTCTATCGCTGGGGAAACCCAAGCCTCCTGCTCTCTCTAGCTCAGTGGCTGTGCCACCTTAGTTGGGTTAATTTGCATACTCACCCCTTATTGGCTGGTGAGCATGGCTTGTGGGCATGGCTTGAGCATAGCAGAGGGACAGTCAATTTGCATGTTTCTCTTTTATTATAAATAATTATTTCATTTTATTTATATATATTTTTATTCATTTCAGAGAGGAAGGGAGAGGGAGAAATAGAAACATCAATGATGAGAGAGAATCATTGATCAGCTGCCTCTTGCATACCCCACACTGGGGATCAAGCGAGGAACCTGGGCATGTGCCCTGACTGGAACCTCCCAGTTCATAGGTCAACACTCAACCACTGAGTCATGTCAGCTGGACTATTTATTTATAATTTTACTCCCAATTACAGTTGACATTCAATATTATAATAGTTTCAGGTGTATAGTATAGTGGTTAGACATTATATAACTTAGAAGTGATCTCCCCATAAGTCTAGTGCCCACCTGGCACCGTACATAGTTATTACAATATTATTGACAATACCCCCCATGTTGTACTTTACATGCTGAGACTATCCTGTACATTCGTAATTTGAAAGGGTTTGTTCTTATCTGCTGACAAGCCCAAAAACTGTGTGTGGGTGGGGGACCAGGTCTGCATGTATCAGTTAGTTTTATTTTTCTAGCCTTTGTTTCTTTCCTTTCAAACAAAATCTACCCCATTTTAAGGTAGAAACATGGAGCCTTGGTGAATCGGAAGGATTTTCTTCAGGAGAACTCATCCGACAGACTTCGTTACGAATGCTGTGCTGCCTCTTAAAGCACCAGTCCACTGAGTGGAAACCAGGGCTGTTACACAATGAGTTTGGAGGCTAATTTTAAAGCAAATCACGCGTCCCTCCTGTTGCTCTGACCCAAATATGACACAGGAATTCAAAGTTGCTCGCAAAGAAGTCCAGAATCGGTAAGGAGGCCCTACAGGGCAATTCGGTTGGTTACGGGACTGCAAGCCTCATTTTTTCAGCCACTGTGAGGCTGCTTCACTTGGGACTCCTTTGCTGTTCCAGTTGGGGCACTGCCCGCGAAGCCTGAGGCCAGCGCCAGGCCTGGGCCTGACCTGGGGGCATTGTTCTCTCTGTCCCCAGGTTTCCAGAGCAGAAAGGAGATGCGGATCTATCCTCCCTCACAAAGAGGGCTTTGTACTGTGCTGACCAATGACAGTTAGCAAGGTTTGAAACCAGGACCAAAAGCATCCTCTTTTCTCTTCAGTGGCTGACAGTGAAGGTGCAGGACAGCAGGGCTGCTGCCAATCCTCAAGGCGGCCCAGGGCTGAGAAGGGTTACTGCAGGCAGAAGGCACTGGCCTCGTAAAGTGGAAATTTGCCCTGATTTCGCTGCTTCCCGTCCAAGGCTCCTGTCCACAGTCCAGGGGCCCTGCGAGCTCCCCCTCTCATTTCTCTCAAGCATAACCCGCTCCTGGGATCTTTCACTTACATCAAGGAGAACGGACAAACTTCTCTTCCTGGGAGCCTTCGCATCTTGAAGACTTAAAGGAAAAGTAATGGGTCTCTGTGCATGTTCAGATGCCAGTGAAGTTAGGTGAGAGGGGTGGGACCCACTCTGGGGGGCAGGAATGCCAGGGGATGGGCAGGAAAGTCCGGGGGAAAGCAGGCTGGGCATTTCAGAAAAAGGCAGAGTCATAGAAAGAGGCCTAGTGGCGGATGAGGGAAGCACTGGGAGTCAAGGAGGCAGCAAGCAGAAAACCCTGAACTGAAAACTCATGTTGCAAGTTATCTGCCTTTTCCCTCAAGTAAAAGATTCAAGAAAAGGAAGTATATATGCAAACCACATTTATACTTCTAGCCATCCAGTCATCCATCCAGCCATGATCCATCCATCCACCCAAATGAAATTTTAATTATCATGTTCCTGGTACCAGAGAGATAGTCAGGAACAAGATTCTAACGTTTCTCTGTGCATAGAACCATGGAACGTACTAGCTGAAAGTGAGTGAAGCTAACAAGAAATATATAATTTCATGTGCCTGCTAGTTTTCTGAAAAAAAAGAAAAAGAAAAAAGAAAAAGGAAAAAAAGAAAAGAAACAGGGTAAGGAGATAAGAGAGTAGAGTGATGAAAGCAAAGGCCGTTGGGGTGGGGAGAGTGTCTGGATGAGGCGATGAGGAAAGACTTCCCAGGCAGGGCTAACAGATTTAGCAAATAAAAACACAGGACCCCGGTAAATTTGAGTTTTAGATAAACGACGAATACTTTTTCAGTGTGAGTGTGTCCCATGCAATAGTTGGGACATATATGTACTAAAAACTGTCACTTATCGGAAATGCAAACAGAACTGGGTGTTCTGACCTGATCTTGTAACTCCTGTGGGGCTCCCCCTCCTCCTGGGAGCAGTGTGTTCCAGGAGAGGAAGCAGGAAGTGCAAAGCTTCCCAGGCAGACACGAGCTTGGCTTGTTGAGGAAGAGCCCCGAGTGGCTGGATGAGAGGGAGGGGGGAGGTCATAGATATGGCCCCACAGAGGTGGGTAGTGGCTAGATCACGTGAGGCCCCAGGCCAGTGTTGAGAGTTTGCCTTTTATCCTGCCCTGCTTTAAGGCACACCTTCTGCACCAAAACCACTCATTTCCATGAATATTCGTTTAGTATTGGTTTCCCCAAAGCAGGCACCATTAACATTGCCTTAAGACCAGACTTTAGAAGGGCGAGTAGGTGCCCCTGCCCTGGGAGGATGTGAACAGTGTTTCCTCTAAATTCAACCTGACCTTCCTTGCCTCCTTCCATCCGATTCACTGTTATCTTCAGTTTTCCTAGCACTGGATAGAGACTTTGTCATTAAAACAGAAGAAATGAGCTTACAATGCTACGGGGAGAGGAGACTGAGGGATTCAAGTTCTTACTAGTGTGTAAATGACTGCCAGGAAGTATTTTCAAAGTGAGGAAGAAGAGAGCATGTAGGTCAAGGAAAGATGGGGCAATAAAAAAGGGAAACTTGGGGTGCTGACGTCAAGTGCTGGAAACGAGCAGTTTGCTTAGCTGTGACCCTAATGCTAAATGTTGGCTAAATAGAAAACCAGTTCTCCCCCTTTCTGTGTTAAGATGGCCAGGAATCGCTCATGGAAGAGAGATTCAGAACCAGTCTGGCTGCAAATTGGATACTGCCAGATGGCAGAGCAGTCAAAATATTTAGCTGCAAAGCCCACGCTGTGTTTGGGAAAAGGCTGAACTTGCATTCCCGCTGCAGACCTTAGTGGGCTCCTGTCTGATAATGTTTCCTGGCTCCTCTGCCATTGCCTCAGTGACTCACAGAGTGACTAACAGCTCGTCGCCAGCAGTTTGCTGCTGGCAAGGATGTATCTATCAGAACCAGTCTGCCCTCAGCTTTCTAGTAAAAAATCCTCTATGTCGAAAAGAGTCTTGACTGTATTTTTGAGAGAACAGCCCTACTTTACTTTCCATGCAATGTGGTTCTTTGGACCCAATACTAATCCCATGAGGTGAACATAAAAGCAGCTATGCCCTCTGTTATAGGTGGGGGAACTGAATGTGAGGGGGGCTATCTCGCCCAGGTTCCTAAGGGCAGAGCATGAACTTGGACCTTTGACTTGTTCATTCATTTCAAAATTATTTGCCTGGTCAGTATGGCTCAGTGGCTGAGTGTCAGCCTATGAAGCAGGAGGTCATGGTTTGATTCCCAGTCAGGACACATGCTCAGCTTTTGGGCTCAATCCCCAGTGTGAGGCATGCAAGTGGCAGCCAATCAATGATTCTCTCTCACCAATGATGTTTCTATCTCTCTCTCCCTCTCCCTCTGAGTCTAAAATCAATAAAAAAAAATTTAAAAAAATTATGTAATGACTTGTGCAAGATCACACAGCTACTTGCTTCCCTCTAAAATGAAAATATTTCCTATAAAAGCATTGTTTAGAAACCAGGAGCAGCAATATCTACAAGGGGAAAAAAGTTCCCCCCCCCCATTTGAAAAACACTCATGAATCACTGGGTAATTTTTTTTTAAATTTATTTTTATTGTTCAGATTATTACAGTTGTTCCTCTTTTTTCCCCCATAGCTCCCCTCCTCCCAATTCCCACCCCAACCTCTGACCTTGCCCCCCCCATTGTCCTCATCCATAGGTGTACAATTATTGTCCAGTCTCTTCACACATCCCCAACACCCTTAACCCCTGAAAATTGTCAGTCCACTCCCTTTCTATGCC
>PVJC01013778.1:0-36882 GCA_004026665.1 Murina feae
GCAGTCTGGGACCCCTCAGGGGATGTCCACCTGCTGGCGTGCCTGACCAGCCTGGGTGAGGGGCTTTAAGGCTGCCCACAGCTCCCATTGACCCAACGTCCCAGCAAGGCCGGCTGGACGCAGGTTTCTGCGGTTTCTCTCCTATAATTGACACTGTTCCTTTAAAGCCTGGGGTTATCTTCTATAATTGATACACTGTTCCTTTAAGGCAGCCTTCTAACTAACTGAAGCCTCCTCTTTGCTTCACCTGGCAGCGTCTATAATAAAACAATTGTTACTTTTACTGGTTAGGCCGGAGCTGCTCTTTCCTTCAGCTTCGGAGGATTCTATGATCGTTATATTGTTTCAAATGTTTCAAATCTGTGTTTTGCTAGAGGCAGTTTAAGCGGAGCAGGCGCAGCTTCACTTTCGCACCTGCTGCAATGGAAAGGGCTGTTTACTCAGGAACGTGAGTGGCGGCCGCCATGTTGGCTGGGCTAATTTGCATACAGCCGCTCTGATTGGATGGTGGGCGTGGCTTACCCTGTCTCGGAGAAACGATTAATTTTAATATTTCACTTTTATAGAGTAGATAAATATGTAAATATATATGTCCATGAATAAATAGGTGTATATATAGGTGCATAGATTCAGATGTATTATGTATATATACATACATCTATATATATATTAAAGCCTAATATGCAAAGTGTCCCCTCGGGAGTTAAACCGATTGGGAGTTAGATCGCTCGATATGACCTGTGCCGACAACCAGGTGGAGGTGCAGAATGAAGGAAGGCCCCAGACTGCAGCAAAGGGAGGCCCTGGCTGGGAGCCAGCAGCCACTAGGGACACTACCTGTGCACAAATTTTGTGCACTGGGCCTCTAGTGTCTCTATAAATATAGGTATATATATACCTACTAGGGGCCGGGTGCACAAAAATTTGTGCACTTGGGGGGTCCCTCAGCCCGGCCTGTGTCCGCTCGCAGTCTGGGACCCTGCTGGGATTGTCCACCTTGCTGGCTTGTCTGGTCAGCCTGGGAGGGCTGATGGCTGTTTGCAGACTGGCCAAGCCCCCCAGTGTGGGCCCTCACCCCATTGGGGTGTGGTAAGCCTGGGTGAGGAGCTGAGGGCCGTTTTCAGGCTGCCCATAGCCCTTCAGGGTTCGAGTCCCTACCGGGGTACCTGGCCAGCCTGGGTGAGGGGCTGAGGGCCATTTTCAGGCTTTCAGGCTGGCTGGATTCAGATTTCTGGGGTTTATTTATCTTCTATAATTGAAACACTGTTGCTTTGAGCCAAGGCCTAGGCAGGTAAGGAAGCATCTTGTTTGTTTCAGCTCTATGGCTTCTATAATTGAAACATTGTTACCGTGAGCAGAGGCTCAGCCAACCTAGGCAGGCAGTTGCAATGGAACCCTGCTGTTTACTCTAGCTCCCTGGCTGCCTGCCTCCATTTTGACTGGGTTAATTTGCATACAGCAGCTCTGATTGGCTGGTGGGCATGGCTTGGCAAGTGGGCATGGCTTAGGTGTCCCAGAGAGATGGTTAAATTCCATATTACACTTTTATTAGAGTGTGTATACACACACACACACACACACACATATATATGTATATGTATATGTATATGTATATGTATATATTTACTAGGGGCCTGGTGCACAAAAATTTGTGCACTTGGGAGGTCCCTCAGCCCAGCCTGTGCCCTCTCACAGTCTGGGACCCCTCTGGAGATGTCCACCTGCTGGCATGCCTGGTCAGCCTGGGTGAGGGGCTGATGGCTGTTTGCAGGCTGTCCAAGCCCCCCAGTGTGGACCCTCACCCCATTGGGGTGTGGCCAGCCTGGGTGACAGGCTGAGGGCTGTTTTCAGGCTGCCCACAGCCCCTTCAGGTATTGGGTCCCTACTGGGGTGCCTGGGCAGCCTAGGTGAGGAGCTGAGGGACGTTTTCAGGTTGCCCACAGTTCCTTCAGGTTTTGTGTCACTACTGGGGTACCCTTTGGGGTGTGGCCATCCTGGGTGCGGGTCTGAGGGCCATTTTCAGGCTTTCAGGCTGCCCACAGCTCCCATTTACCCAGTGTCCCAGCAAGGCTGGCTGGAAGCAGGTTTCTAGGGTTTATTTATCTTCTATAATTGAAACTGTTGCTTTAAGCCAAGGCCTAGGCAGGTAACGAAGCCTCCTGTCTGCTTTAGCTCTGTGGCTTCTATAATTGAAAGAATGCTGCCATAGTTAGAGGCCCAGCCAGCCTAGGCAGGCAGTTTCCCCCATCGCTGGTGCAACGGAAGTCTGCTGTTTGCTTTAGCTCTGAGGCTTCTGTAATTGAAACAATGTTGCAACTATGTTGTTGCCTTGAGCACAGAGAGGCCCAGCCAGCCGGCAGACAGTTTACTCCTGGTGCAATGGAAGCCTGCTGTTTACTCTAGCTTTGTGACTGCCGGCCTCCATCTTGGCTGGGTTAATTTGCATACAGCCACTCTGATTGGCTGATGGGCGTGGCTTAGGCATCCCAGAAGACACAGTCAATTTTAATATTACTCTTTTATTAGATTAGATATATATACATATAGGTATATGTATACCTATATGTATATATAAATGTAGGTGTATATATACATACACATATATATACAGATATACATACATACATATATGTATACACAAATATAGGTATATATACACATATGTATATATAAATATAGGTATATATATATATACATATATCTAATAAAAGAGTAATATTGAAATTGACATTTCTACAGAACTCTTAAGCCAAGCCCATCAGCCAGTCAGAGCGGCTGTATGCAAATTAACTCAGCCAAGATGGAGGCAGGCAGTCATGGAGCTAGAGTAAACAGGCAGCTTTCGTTGCAGCAGGAGTAAACTATCTGCAAGCTGGCTGGGCTTCTCCAGGCTCCAGGCAACATACTTGCAACACTCTTTCAATTATAGGAGCCATGAGCTGAAGCAGACAGGAGGCTTCATTACCTGCCTAGGCCTCGGCTTAAAGGATCAGTGTATCAATTATAGAAGATAAATAAACCCCAGAAATCTGCTCCCAGCCAGCCTTGCTGGGACATTGGGTCAATGGGGGCTGTGGGCAGCCTGAAAGCCTGAAAACAGCCTTCAGGCCCACACCAAGGCTGGCCGCACCCCAATGGGGTGAGGGATCCCACTGGGGGGTTTGGCCAGCCTGCAAACAGCCATCAACCCTCACCCAGGCTGACTAGGCATGCCAGCAGGTGGACATCCCTAGAGGGGTCCCAGAAAGCGAGAGGGCACAGGCCGGGCTGAGGGACCTCCTGAGTGCACACATTTTTGTGCACCAGGCCCCTAGTGTATATATAAATATAAGTATGTATACATACACATATGCATATATGCATACATATAGGTATATATACCTATATGCATATATCCATATAGGTGTGTATATACATACACCTATATGTATATATAAATACAGGCATATCATACATAAATATGTGTATATATAAATATTTATATATACATATAGGGAGTATATATACATACACATATGTATATATAAATATAGGTATATATACATATATGTATATATAAATATAGGTGTACATATACATATAAATATATAAAAATATAGGCATATCATACATATGTCTATTTGTAAATATAGGTATACACATATATGTATATATAAATATAGGTGTATATATAATTGAACAGTTTTAGTCTCTTCAAGTTACCTTTGTTAACACTTCTTGTTTTTAGGTAGCCTAGCTTATCAATATCTTCTTTTTTATAGCGAGTGCTTTTTTCTTCTGCTTAAAAATTAAGACTTTATCTCAAATTTGTGAACACATCCTCTCTGTCTTTTTCCTAAATGCTTGTGGCTATATTTTCAAACTTAAATCCAGAATCCATATGTGATTGATTTTTTGAGTAAAGTGTGAAGTAGAAGCAAAGATCTGTTCTTTCTTTTCTTTTTTCCTGATGATGCATCCAAATGACACATAACCACTTTCCCTCCTCTGCAACCTTACATCACAACGGGAGTATCTGTATCTGTGGGACTCTTCCTTTACTCTGTATTTGTGTTTGCTGGACTGTTCGTCTATCCTTGAGCCAATTTCACACCATTTTAGTTCTTGTAGCTTCAGAGTAATTCTTGATATCTGAAGGTCTAAGTCCTTTGAGCTTGCTCTTTTTTCTTATGATTGTCTTGTTTGCTTTCAACCTTCTGAGATTCCATGTATATTTTGGAATCATCATGTCAATTTCTATAGAAGTAACTTACTGGATTTTGATTGGAATTACATCATATCTGTAGCTTCATTTGTGGGACAATTGGCATATTTATTTAATTGATCTTTTAACCTATGACTGTAGTATATCCTTACATTTATTAAGGTGACGTTTAATTTATCTTAATACTTTCTAGTTTCTTGTGTAGAGATCTTGTCAGATTTAGTCCTAAGTAGTTGGTAATATTGAAAATAGTATATTTTAAAAATTCTCATTTCCTAATTATTTGTTGCTAGCATATGGAAACACAATAGATTATTTTTGGAAAAATTTCCAAATTCACTTTTATTTCTAAGTTGTCTGTTCTTTAGAGTATTTGTATATATAATCCAGTGAACTGTGGATCATGACAGTTTTATTTCCTTCTGACTGATCCTCTTACTTTATTTTCTTGTCTTATGGCACTTTATCTCCGATGCATTGTTGGATACCAATGGGGAAAGCAAACATCCTTGTTTTGTTTCTTACTTCAGAGGGGAAAATTTCAACATTTCAAGTTTAATTATGATAATTGCTTTAGTGTTTTAAAGTTGCTCCTTAGCAGATCAAGAACATTTTATTTTACCAATAATTTGCTTATAAATTACCACGAGTGGATATTATATGTTATCAAGTGATTTTTGTACAGCTATTAGTATGAATTTTCTCTTGTTTATTCTGTTAATGTGGTGAATTACATTGATTGAGTTTCAAAAATTGTTGAGATGTATTATTAAGTTCTTTTTCTGAATGCATTTTGTAATTTTTACTTAGAATGTTTACATCTATGTATATTAGAGAAATAGCTCTGTGATTTCCTTTTCTTGTACCAATGTCAGGTTTTGTTTGATGTTTGAGGTAATGCTGGTTTTAAAGCATAAAGTGGGAAACATTCCTTTTTTTTTTTTTTCCTGAGAAGTTTGTGAAAGACTAGAGTTAATTATAACCTAAGTGTTCAGAAGAATTCACTGATGAAGCTGTCAGGGCCTGCAGATTTCTGTGTTTCGGAGTTTTAATTTATATTTAAGTTCCTTAATTGACGTAGGACTATTCAGGCTTGCCACGTCTCCTGTACCTTGTTGTTCTAGGAATTTTCCTAGTAATCTGAATTTCCAAATGTGTTGGCATAAAGTTGTTTTTCATAGTCTTACACGGTCTTTTAAACACCCGTAGGATTGTAATGCTGTTTTTATTTTCACTCTTGATTGTAATTTAATGCAGTTTCTCCCTTTTTTTGACCATCATGCTAGGTGTTTATCAATTTTGCAAATTTTTTCAAAGAACCAACTTCTACTTCTTTGATTTTATTCTGTTTTCGTATTAAATTTGCCCTTGTACTTGTTGCTTCTTTTCTTCTCATTTTTAAAGTTTATTGGCTCCTTTATTAATGTTTTGGGCTATATTGGTAGAAATTGTTTTCAGTTTTCCTTATTTTCTAGAAGGTGCATTTAAGGCTGTAAATTTCCCTCTATTTACGACTTTAGCTCCTTTCTACCAATTGCGTTTTCATTAATATTTGGAGGAAAATGTTTTCTAATTTCCATGTTAATACGTCCTTTCATCATGTCTATCAACACTTGTATTGCTTGGTTTCCAAACATTTTGGATTTTCTAGATTGTCTTTTATTATTGATTTGTTGCTGAATTCTAATCTAGTCAAATAATATACTTGGATGACATTTACTTGTACTTACTTTATGATCCAGGATATGGTAAATTTTAATAAACTCTAGAAAAACTTGAAAATTTTGTGTGTTTCTGTCTTTGTGTGTGATGCCAAGTGCAGTGTTATATATATGGTTCAGTTAGGTATATACACTTCATCATGTTAAGATTTTTTTAAAAATTCTGGATTTCGCTCTGCTTATTCGACCAGTTACAGTGAGTTGCTGAAAGTGTGTTAAAGTTATTATGCTTGTGCATTTGCTTGTTTTTTTCTTTTAGTTATATCAGTTTTGCTGGATACATTTGCTGTTGTGCTGTTAGTTGCAGACACATTTAGAATGTTTAGGTCCTCCAGGCAGTGCGACCATTCTATTAGGATGAAATATTCTTTATCTTCAGTTACCTGTCTTATCTTAAAGTCTTCCTGACTTATAATAGTACTAGGGGCCTGGTGCACAAAAATTTGTGCAGTTGAGGGGTCCCTCAGCCCGGCCTGTGCCCTCTCGCAGTCTGGGACCCCGTTGGGATTGTCCACCTCTGGCATGCCTGGTCAACCTGGGTGAGGGGCTGATGGCTGTTTGCAGGCTGGCCAAGCCCCCCCAGTGTAGACCCTCACCCCATTGGGGTGTGGTAAGCCTGGGTGAGGAGCTGAGGGCTGTTTTCAGGCTTCCCACAGTCCGTTCAGGGTTCAAGTACCTACTGGGGTACCTGACCAGCCTGGGTGAGGGGCTGAGGGCCCTTTTTAGGCTTTCAGGCTGCCCACAGCTCCCATTGACCCAACGTCCCACCGAGGCTGGCTGGAATCAGGTTTCTGGGGTTTATTTATCTTCTATAATTGAAACACTGTTGTTTTGAGCTGAGGCCTAGGCAGGTAAGGAAGCTTCCTGTTTGTTTCTGCTCCATGGCTTCTGTAATTGAAACATTGTTACCATGAGCAGAGGCTCAGCCACCCTAGGCAGGCAGTTGCAATGGAACCCTGCTGTTTACTCTAGCTCTCTGGCTGCCTGCCTCCATCTTGGCTGGGTTAATTTGCATACAGCAGCTCTGATTGGCTGGTGGGCATGGCTTGTCAGGTGGATGTGGCTTAGGTGTCCCGGAGAGATGGTTAATTTCCATATTACTTTTTTATTAGAGTAGATGGCTCCATCAGCTTTCTTTTCTTCAGTTTTTGCAAGGTATAACTTTTCTAGCTCCTATTGTCAACTTTTATTTGTTCTTATATTTAAGGTGTGTCTAAGATCTGCATATAGTTTTTAATGTTAATTCATCTGGACGATATTTAGTTTGATGCATCTAGACTATATATTTATTACTGGTATGTTGAAATTTTTATATAACAATTTAAAATATTTTTTATTTTCCCGTTGTTTTATATGCCTTTTCTCCTTTACCTCTGGGTGGGCTTTCTTTTTTATTAGTTCAACATTATGAAATTACTGGATTTGCCCTGCTCTATTAGTATGTAGATATTTTTTAGGAGTTCCTTAGGGAATAAAATGTTAATCTTTGAATTGTTATTACCGAATACCTCATATTAACAAATTCACAGGTAATGCTAGGAATGTGGGAGATTTTGAATTCTATCCTCCATAGCCTTTTATATTGTTATTGCCATACATTATAATTCTACAGATGGTTTATAAGTGTATCCTTTTGTACAGTCAGAGTTTCACTAAACTCATCTCATACTTGGATTTCTTTAATCCTTTCTGCATTTCTCCTTTCTGCCTGTGACCATTTCCTCCATCCCAAATAACCCTTATATTATCCCCCCGGCCCAGGTCTGCTCCCAACGAATTCTCGTAGTTTTTTTCTATTTCAGATGTTTTTGCTTCACCTTTATCAGGAAGGATGTTTTCTCTGAGGACAGAATTGTAGGTGGGTGGGTGTTTCTCTTCCGAAGGTGCAGTTGCATTTTTCCTGGCCCCACTTACGTTATTGAAAAGTTAGCTGCTCGTCTAAGTTTGTGCCTTTGAAACGTGTCTTTCTCTCCCCTGGATGCTTTGAAAATGTTTGTCTCCTCATTGTAGCAGTTTAGATGTGAGGTGCTTTGCGTATATCCTCCTTGGGTGCGGTTTCGCTTGCTGAGCCCACACTTTGCTGTCATTACCAGTTTTGGAAAATCCGGAGCTATTATCTGTTTATATATTGGCCTAGTCCCGTTCTCCCTATTTTGTTTCGTGGGACTCAAATTCTTTATATGATAACCTTTCCCCGGGGCTTCACAGAGCTCTTTCCTACTCTTTTCTTATTTCAGCTTTTTAAAAAATGACATTTTGTGCATCACTGTGGATATTTCTAGCCATGCATCTACCAGCCCTCGTTACCTCTATCCAATCTGTGGCTTTATCTGGCTACCGAGTTCTTAATTTGAGTTATTACAGTTTCCAGTTCTAGAATTTCAGCTCAGTTCTTTTTCACACAGTTCAGTTGTTTGCTCAGATTCTGTAACTTCTCATCGTTTCTTCGTGAGCATTTTAATCAACCTTCAAAGTCTGAGTCTGACAACTCCAGGAACCAGGTCCCTGGTGGTTTGCCCTTTTCCCTTCGATGCTACTCTTTGCTCTGCCTGGCGACTGCAGCTGGATGTGGGCCATTATGGATGTCGAAGTGTTGATGCTCCAGTGGTGCCACTGCTCTCGGTGAGGAGTCCCTCTGCCTGGGTGTTTTCATTTATGCAAAGCTGGAGACACCACAGGCCCTCGAGGCTGCTGACTGAAGCGAGGGATTTCCTGTCTTGCCATCTTTTGGCTGCCGTCTGAAGGCCACACCATTCTTGCTGGAGCAGCATCCATAGCTCCTCATAGCTTGTTAATATCCCAGAAGTGTGGAGGCTATGCCCGTGCTGGATGGAAGGCCAGGCTTTTTTTTTAAATATAGTTTTATTGATTTCAGAGGGGAAGGGAGAGGGAGGAAGAGATGGAAACATCGGTGATGAGAGAGAATCATTGATTGGCTGCCTCCTGCATGCCACCTACTGGGGCTCGAGCATGTAAGCTGGGCACGTGCCCTGACCAGGAGACTTGTGGCTCCTTAAGTTCTGGCTGACTTGGAACCCCGATTTATTGAACCCTTGCCTGAGCTCTTGCGTAAACCCTTGCTGGCTGCCAGGAAGCTCTCAGATGCTTTCACACAGAGGGACTTTGATAGGTTATTGGCAGTTGTTGCTCTTGCTGAGAATGTTGGTCTATTGCAAGCTACTCCACATGAGAAGAAACTGGGTCCTCAGAATGGGATATTATACTTAGGTTTCCTGCCTGGGGTCTAACTGGGCTTGTCAGTATCAGTGCATTGTTGTCATTGAGCCACCAATGATGAATCACAAAAATGAATCATTGTCAATGCCACTTACTTAGCATTTTGGGGTTGAAAGTTGTCAATCCCATTTATTCTTATATTCTGACTTCACTGCAGCCATATAAAGTGAGAATCATTGTCCTCATTCTATAACTGCAGTAGCATCTTCCAGAAGCTTGTAGGTAGGTTAACATCACACAGCCAAAAAGTGCCCTGATTTGGACTCAAACAAAACTGTCTAGACAGTGAATTTTTTTCTTTCTTCTTTTTCTTCTATGTTAGTCTTCTTGAAAGATGATTATAGATATGGGAAAATTCCCAAATGTTACTATTTATTTGTATCATTAATCTCAAGTCATGTAATATATTAGAGGCCCAGTGCATGAATTTGTGCACAGGTGGAGTCTGGCTGGCAGCCTTGATTGGAGCTGATTGGGGGCAGGGCTGGGGGGGGAGGAGCTGAGGGAGGTCAGTGGTCGGGGGGGAGGAGGGGCAATTGGACCCTGATCGGGCCTGTTGGCTGCTGCAGTGTGTGTCATAGCAACTGGTCATTCTGGTTGTTCCGTCCTTCTGGTTGCTTGGCTTTTATATATATAGATGATTAGGAGCTTGGACTGTGATGCCAGGAGACCTACATTCAAATTCAGAACCTCCCCTTGATTGTGGTATGATCCTTTGCAAGTCCCCTTCATAATCTTCCGTCTTCTCATCCTTAAAGTGTGATAATAGGTTGTACCTCCTCTCAGCTAAGTTGGGAATGGCAAAACAAGTCCTCACCAGGGCTTAGCCACCTCGCTGCCATCAGCAAGAGCTCCTGTTAGCCGCCATGTCAGTAAAGATGACGATGTTGATGTTGTTACGGACACCTCTTGCCCATTCCCAGTATGCCCCGCGTTTTTATGTCCTTCCAGACTTCCCTGTAACATTTCACGTCACAGGTTCGCAGAGGCCCGCGATGCTGCTCGTGGCGTTCAGAAAGCAGATGCCCGTGTTGCATTACCAGGGACAACTGCGTTCTGTCGTAGTGCACAGAACTATGACTAACAGCCGGGATCCTGGATTCTTGGAAAACTGTGTTACTCAGGCAGCCTTCCTTTATGCAAAGCTGGAGACACCACAGGCCCTCGAGGGTGCTGACTGAAACGGGGGATTTCCTGCCTGAAGGCCCCGTCATTCTGGCTGGAGCATGGCTTCTCCTATCGTGTTAAAATCCCAAAAGTGTGGAGGCTGTGCCCGTGCTGGATGGAAGGCCAAGTTTTATGTTTTGTTTGTGTGGTGTGTTTTTTTAAATATAGTTTTGTTGATTTCAGAGAGGAAGGGAGAGGGAGGAAGAGATGGAAACATCAGCGATGAGAGAGAATCATTGATTGGCTGCCTGTTGCATGCCACCTACTGGGGCTCGAGCATGCAAGCTGGGCATGTGCCCTGACCAGGAATCAAACCATGACCTCCTGGTTCACAGGTTGATGCTCAACTACTGAGCCACGCCGCCTGGGCAATGCCAGGTTTTTGATGTAAGTACATAGTGAGCTTGGGGTGAAGGGATGGGTTGCACAGGTCAGCCTGGTCTTCCCTCCACAGAGGAAGGAACCAGTGATTCCATCATCAAGACCAAAGGAGAGAGAAAAACCCGCGTTCCAGGAAGGAAGACACATCCCAGCCACATCTGAGAATGCAGAGGGATACAGTTGGGGTAGGGGGTGGGGAGAGGGGGAGACGGGGAACCATGATGGCAGCATTGGCATCCAGCATCCTGCGTCTGGAGTCCATTCCTTCCACACTTGGCCCAGCGACTGTGGCCTTCGGGCCCTGGGCTGGGCTGGGGAACCAGGGGTGGGTTTTGGATGCAGCCTCTTTCTCAGGGAGGCTGAGGGCTGCCTCCCTCCTGGAGCCAGTGGCTAACCTCATGCAGTTCCTCCCCCTCCCCCGTCCCTCTCCCTGGCTGCTAGGCCCTGATTGGCCCAGTCCCAATTGGCGTGGCCCTGATTGGCCCTGATCACTGGCCAGGCCTAGGAACCCCACCTGTGCAAGAAATTCATGCACTGGTCCTCTAGTATCAATATATTATCATATCAATATATCTACATTCATGCCATCCTTTTAAATGAAATAATTAAAATATCACAATAGCACTGTGTAACATAATTCTTTTAATCCATTTTATATTATAAAATATTTAGAATGCTTTTATTTTTTTATTATTGAAAAAGCATTCCTGCAAATATTTATCTAGGAGAAATCCCTGGAATTTGAGTTTCTGGGTCAAATATATACCCAGTTTTACACCCTCAGCTGTGACTTCCCAGTCTCTATCTGCGATATCTGCCAGATGTCTCTGAGAGCCCACTATACCCTTTACTCTCTTAATGCTGTTTGATAACTAGAAAAAATTGTCAAATTCTAGTACAGATGTCTTTGAATTCTTGTCAAAATGAATGTTTATTAGGAATTTACTTGGCCTTCCCTCGCACTACCTCCTTCTTTCTCTGATGGACATTCCTTCCCTTTTCATGTGTCAAACGCAGTCATGTCAGCTGGAGTGTGGACGAGGCATGAGAGGAGAAAATGACATTCCCGCGAAATTGTCCCCGAGACTTTTATTTACAGCGAGGAGTCTATCTTTCAGGATTTGCCAACGGTTCTGGAACTTGCGTGACGTCAGAACGTGTGGGAAGGCTTATTGGAGCACAGGTGTGCCAACTCCGTCGTGTTGGTTTACCCTAATTTATTTGATATCTGAGGCACTTCAGTGGTGACATCCTTTTATTGTTATGATAGTGATGCATCAGGAATCCTTGCTTCTCTTTGAGTGCTGTTTTGTGCAGACCTTCCTGTAAGACAGTTGCTAGAAGCGGATTGTTGGTGAGTGGGCATGCACACGAAAAATTGCATGTATTTCATTGCATCCCGGAAAGAACGTATGGAGTTTACCTCCGCTTAGAGGGGAGAAGTCTGTTCCTTATACTCTGGCTGGAGACAGCTTTGCCAGTCAGTGTGTCTCTCACTTTAATATGATTTTTTGTTTGCGATGTTACTTTACATGTTTATTGACCATTAATGTGTTTTTCTGTTGGACATCATCTTTGCCCACTTTTTATTCTATTTGTTTATAAAAAGCTAATTATTTAACCGTAGTCTTTATAATGCAGGTTGCAAATATTCTTCCAATCTCTCTATACTTTTATTTGCCTTTTTTGATGCAAAGAAAAAAATTAATTCATCTTGTAATTTATGTAAGGCTTATTCTACAACTTTTCTTACATGTTACTTACCTCTTTGATTTTATGTTTAACAGATTTTTTCCAATTTGATATCATTTGTTTATTCATACAACACATGCTTTTGCTTAGCTCCTATGTACCAGGAGCCTTCCAGGACGCTGGCACAAACAGTTTAAAATCCTGTCCTCACAGAGCTTGCAGTTTAGGTGAAGAGACAGACAGTGAACAAAACAATACAGAACTGATATCATATCTTAGAAGCTGACGAGTGCAATGGGGTTAATGGAGGGGAGAAGGATGTTAGGAATATTTACTTAGTGTTTCTTCCATTTCTTTTTATAATTTCACTTTTAAATTTTTTATTTTTTTATTCACTTACAAATTATCCTGTTGTAAGGCTTGAGGTGCGGTTTAAACCTTTATGTGACCTACATTTATTTATTGAGTATGTGGTTCCTTTCCTACCTATCTGAAATACAAACTTTAGGGGCCATTAAATACTTACATATTTGTGTCTGTTTCTTTTCTTTTTATTCTGGCGCATTGGTATACCTCAGTGATGGTCACAGGAACAATTCTTTTTATTACTCTTTTATGTTTTATTGTCCATTACTATACCTTACTCCTCCTCCTCCTCCTCTTCTTCTCCTCCTCCTCCTCCTCCTTTTCCACCTCCTCCTCTTTCAATATTTTGGAAGCTTTTCTGATCTACTTTACTTGCTGATAAGTTTTAGAATCATGGTGTCGGATTTCAAATACAGTCACGTTGCAATTTTAGTTAAATTTAGTGAGTGACCTTAAACTTGGGGATCAGCGTTCAAGGATTTACTTCGAGGCAGTGTGGTCCCGCCTGAGAACGTGCCCTACAGCAGTGAGCCCTGTGCCCCATCAGAGGGTGCGTGATCTCGCCTGGGTGCGTGTCGCGCTGTGACGCTGGTCTACATGGGGGTTATTGTGAACGTCACCATCACGTGTTTATAAACTGCGTGTGACTGCCGTCTGGGGAAGCTGGTCCTTTGAATTGTGTGTATACTGACCGACGGAACCGTGGTCATCAGTTTGCAGGGAGGCTCCTGGTTGCCGGGTAGTAGGGGTGGACCCACAATAGCCACACAGGGGCCTCTTCCGGTCCGGTGTGTATCTAATGGCTGCACTTACATCTGCACATCACCCACACTGTCCAGGACGAGCTTAGCCAGAAAGTGAGATGCCTTCCTTGTCTGATGGTCCCTGTGTCCGTCGTACTTCGCGGGCTGCCAGCGAGCACCTCTGTCCCGGGCTATGCCCACGCGGGCGCCCAGCCCAGGAGAGGGTGGATGTTCTCAACATCTGACTCCTGTCCTTGAGCTTTTAATTTTTATTGTTTAAAAATATTTTTCTTGATTTTGGTGAAGGAGAGAGAGAGAAAGAGAGAGAGAGAGAGATATCAGCGATGAGAGAGAAACATCACTTTGATCGGTTACCTCCTGCACACCCCCCACTGGGGATCGAACTCACAACCGGGGGGGCATGTGCCCTGACCAGGAATCCAACTGTGACCTCCTGGTTCATAGGTCAACACTCAACCACTGAGCCACACTGGCCGGGCGAGGTTGCTGTTTTTACATTCATCTGCATTTTCTGGGTGCCCTCCCAGGCGTTCCTGCATGAAAGGTAATGAGGACTTGGTCTCCTTGGCCAGCTTCTGGGAGAGGATGGGTGTCGTGTCCACGAGTAGGCGGCCCCTGGAGACAACTGCTTTTCCCCTTTTTCCTTGCTTCGGCTTCTCCTGCTGAGGCCGAGGCGGGCACCACCTCAGTTTCTGTGTCTGCCTTTGACTGGGGCCCCTGCTCTCAGGTGGAACTGAAGTCCCAAGAAGGCTCGACGTTGTTTAGTCTCCCGTTTTCCCTTGGTGAACAGTGAGCCCTTCTGTTCTGTACGTTAGCCTCTCTCTGCCCGTCACTGCCCGCTCTGCTTCATGGGCTCCGTACGCAAGGGACTAACTCCTGCAGGCCTCAGTTTCCCCACCATGGGACGCCTGTGGAGTCGGCCTGCTCCGCGGCGAGAGGACTCCTGGCAGAACTCTGCCCCTGGTGTGTCCCATCGTCTCATGTCTTCCTCAGGGCCCAGGGGCTTTTCCTTCAGCTCGACAACAGGCCGAGCAAACCGCTGTGGAGTCATTTGCCACGTGGTTTATTTCTTTCCTTTCCTTTCATTCAGGAAGAGCTCATCCAGTTCGTTTCGCTTAACACAGTGTTGAAATGTCCTGTCTTGTCAGCGCAGACCGTCAGTGCTTTAATTCCGTGCGTTACTATTTCTTTCCTTGAATTAATTCCCTCCCTCTCTCCCCTTTCTCCTTATTTTCCCTCAGCAAGTTGCCTTAGGATTTCCTCTGATGTTACAGGCTCTGTTTTCTATGATTTCCTTGAGAGTGAAAAGCAGATGGTCTCTAAAGTTTCCCAAGCAATTTTTTTTTGTGTGTGGAAAATCTGATCCTTCTCTCTGATTGTATGTTCTGTTTAAATCCTGCGCCAACGTTCCACGTTCTATTCAGAGCCTGCTGTGGAGGTGGAGGTGGCGCTTGTGGTTCCTGTTCAGTTTCTTCCTCGAACGTGGACAGCCAAGCTCCGGCTGATGGCATCTGCCTCGGAGCTGCCTGGCATTTTCCTGGGGTTCTGTGCTGGGCAGCCGTGTACTCTGGGGGTCCTTGTCTCCAGTCTTGTAAGGTGGTTGCTGGATGAAGTGAGATAACGTCCTTAGTGTGTGTCACTCATTGGCTGACACTCGATGTTAGCACTTCAGAGTTCATGGTTACTATAGTGTCTTCTCAAGCTGGAGAGGAAGGTGACTTAGGTTGCCATCAAAAGATCAAGGTGACCGCAGCCCGAGGAAGGGTGTGGATGGGGCTTTCGGGGCCCGAGCAGTCCTGTCGGCTCTGGGTTCATGACTATCTTGGTGGATGCTCTATGACAGCGGTTCTCAACCTGTGGATCGCGACCCCTTTGGCGGTAGAATGACCCTTTCCCAGGGGTCGCCTAAGACCATCCTGCATATCAGGTATTTACAGTACGATTCATATCAGTAGCAACATTACAGTTATGAAGTAGGAACGAAAATAAGTTTACGGTTGGGCCACCACATGAGGAACTGTATGTAAGGGGCCAGAAGGTTGAGAACCACTGCTCTGTGAGCTTCAAGACGTGTGTTCTGGGCAGGGGGTTTTGTGTTTATCACCTGGGACCTGCTGGCTGATTGTCTGCAGATCTTCGGTGTGTTGGTCTATTTTCTGACTAGGGGCTCCGTCATTTGCTGAGACTGTTCCAAGTCTCACTGTGGACTTGCCTGTTTCTTTCCTTAGCACTTGCTTCCGTGTTTCAGGCTGTTTTCTGGTGAGGGCACAGTTAGGATCTTGGTCCCACTCATTCTCATATTTCTGCTGTAGTACCAGCGTATAACGCAGGCTCTCAGTACAGATCCCTCAGTGACTCAGCAAGTTAAAATGATGTAGAAAAGTAAGCGATGGGGAATGTTTCACTTTTTCAAGTTGTGATTTCCCGGGGTTGTCTAAGTTATGCACCCTATAGTTTTCAATTGAATCTTACTATATAGTTCCTCACTTATGTGTTTCGTGTGGATTCAAAATTGTTAAACTTGAGAAGGACCAAAACTTTGCAGGAGAAGCATGGACGTCCGAGGGAGGCGGTCTGCGTTTAAATACCCTCTGCAGGACGCAGGTCATTTCTCCTCTTTGATTTTCAGCTTCTCCGTCTGTCAGCCGGGAAACTTGGTGACGAGGGAAAGACCTGCTGGCTTAAACCACAGCGAAATTGCTTTCTTTAACCCGAAATTTCAGAAGCAGCTCATGGCAGCTGTGGCCGGTACCCAGTGCAGAGTGGCTTGGGCGCTGTTAGCTGAGCTCAGCCTCCCGCAGTGCCAGCTCCCCCCTCAGAGTGGCTCCCCTCGCAAGAGGCCACGTGGCGGCCGTCGTTTTGGATGTCGCGGTGCTCATCCCTCTCCACAGTTTTCACGGAAAGAACGGACACTCGCTGGGCAGCTCCTGCGGGAGCTTGCTCCGCAGATGAACCCCCCACTTTCCCTTGCTTCTCATTGGCCTTCACTGGACCATGTGACCTTCCTGAGCCCATCACCAGGACCAGGAAAGTGGATCTCAGGGTGGAATCAGCGTGGAGCCGCTCGGCGGAGGACGGGTCTGTGGGTCCAAGTGGCAGAGGATGTAGGAGGCAGACAGCGCGCCTGCAATAGTTGCCAGGATTTCAGAGTCGCTATGAGAATGAGAGATAATATTCAGGGCTGCCTTCTGTGGTGCCTGGCGTTATTCATCACATGCCCAATAACTTCTGATATTAGAATGATGGTGATTATTAGCAGAGTTTGGTAATACAGTATCAGCAAATTCCTCTAGAAAGTTCTTGGAAAGACAATTAGCTGAGCCTTGAATGTATTTTATCAAAAGTGACAGTGACTTCCGAGGTCCAGGGAGCCGCACAGCGATGATCTCTCTGTCCGTGGGCCGGCCTCCCTCACCGTCCTCCACGTGATCTCCGGGGTGAGATCCTGCATCTGTTCATCTGGTCCAGCTCTCCCTCCGCTCCCCCCTCCCGACAGCTTCAGGGGCTGCACAGCAGCTGGGAAGCCTTCACATGCGTTGGAGTGACATACACGTGTTCTCGGGGCCACTTCTCACAGGTGCTGCTGCTGCTGCTGCTGCTGCTGTGAGGATGGGCTTTGAGAAGCTGGGTCCGCAGGGCAGGAACAGAGTGCAGGTGGCGAAGACCCTCGGTAATCTGGTACCTACAGCCCTCGTCTCACCTCCAGTCCTGCCCCAGCCATCACCACACGCTGCCCTCGCTGATGGCACAGGCATTGGCATTCGCTGACCCTCTTATATGTTCTTCCTGCTCTCTGCCCTCTCCTGCCGAGTCTCCCTGCTGCCCAGCCGACCCCAGGCCTCTGCTGAGGCTGGTGAAGCTGGTGAGGCTGGGGCTTCAGGGAGTCCCCTTCCCTGCTGGCAGCCTGTTCAGGGCGCGAGGAGCCCTACAGCATGTTCTTGGGGTCATCTCTAAAGTTTGAAATATATTTTTATTTCCATTTTCCCCAAGCGTGTGAGAGGCTAAAGGAAGCCTCAGCCCCATGAGCTGCCTCCATGCCCAGGGCCTTCATGTGGTCAGCGGGCTTCCTTCTACCTACTCAGCCAGCCCCTGACAAGCAGCCCCACCTCCAGCCTCTGCCCGCTCCAGCTCCCAGTGCCCACTGCTCCCTGAATTACTAGGCTAGTGTTTCCAACATCCATTCCCCAATGTCCTCTTTTTATATATATATAAAAAAAAACACTTGTCGGACGTCCTGGAAGGAAATTCGTAGATAATACGACCCATCCACATGCCTGATTAAAATAATCAATGTGAGCTAATTGTAATCTGAAGGAGCAGTGACAATGAAAGGAATCCCTCTAAAATGAAGCACATACTGATATGTCAAAGCTCCAACATGACAGCAGCAAAAGGCTAAACATGCGCCCAGGACTTACTGCCCTGCCCCCACCGCGCTGTGCCTTCAGGGCTGGGAACCATTCTCAAGACCAAGGTTGTCCCCACTCCCTGCAGCCCCTTTCTGGCTATCCTACCTTCCACAGTCCTCAGGCTCCGTCCACAGGCTCCGAAGGTGGCCCTCAGCCCACCCCTCCACAGTGCCTGCTGACAGCTGACTGCTGACATCTGTGCCTCTTACATTCGTCCCAACTTGAGGTTTGCCCTGGCTGCACCACATGGCTCCCGCTGATGTCCGATCTGATTAATATTATTAATCATTTATGTCCCAAGTTAGAGACTGTGGCAGGATCCCAGGGCTTCGGGCCGAGATAAGGCGGAGGTGTCCCTGTGATGCCGAGGAGGCTGGAACGGGAAGGGAGGGAGTGGAGGCAGGGTGCCATTGCAGGGAAGCCGTGGTGCCTACTCAGCTGCCTCGTCCACAGCTGTGCCCCTCGCTCCCTGACCTCGGTTTCCGATCACCTACCACCTCGCTGGTGAGAGAATGAAAAGGAGATGCTCGTGAAGCGCCTGCAAGGGGCTTGGCGCCCGGAAGTGCTCGCTCGGGGCTGTGGTTTCAGAGCAGCCGTGCCCCAGCCTCCCGAGCGGTGTGGACAGCCCTTGGCAGACTTTCTGTCAAGAAGAGGCAGTAACCATTTGGGGCTTTGCTGTCCTACAGTGTCTGTTGCAGTTACTCAGCTCAGTACTGTAGCAGGAAAGAAGCCATCGGCAATAATTCAAATGAATGGGCGTGTTTGTGTCCTCATAAAACTTTATTAACAAATCAGGCCTCAGGCTGGACTTAGCCCAAGGGGTAAGTTTGCCACTCCTGTTCCAAAGGACGGGCTAACAGGATGGTCTGTACCCAGAAGAGGGCTGGGCCATGGAGCCGTATAAAGCCTGGGCTCCGTCCATATGTCTTTACATTTCTTTTCAGAAAAATAAGATCATATTTTGCAATCTGTTCTGTGCCCTGTTTTCTCTTTATCCACACAGAGAGGGTGTATGTTGGGTAAATAAATGTATTTATGCAAGCTCATTTTTGTTGCCTACGCTAGTAATTTATTATACATGGATGCACCATCACTCATTTGGCCATTCCTCTGTTGCTGGAGATATAGATGCGGTTTTGCTTATTGTGGTTTGTAATTATATATTTGCGATGTTATTTACTTAATATATTTCTCCCATCAGACTGCACGGGGTATGAAGGTGGGAGCTGTGTGCGCTGCTCAGCCCGTGCTGGAGGCGGCGAGTCATCAGCTCTCACCCGCCGCTCCCCGCCCACCGCGCGGCCAGCTGACTTCTCCCCACCAGTGTCCTCACCAGCGAAATGTGGGTCCAGACGGGGACAGGGGAGGGACACGCGTCTGGGTGACGGTGAGAGACTGGGCACTGCAGAGCTGATGCTCCACCAGGCGGTGTCCCAGGCTGGCAGCCTCTGTACGGCTCCTGTGTCACTTCTTCTCTAGTCGCCGAGGAGAGAACGCGCCGTGTCCCCTGAGAGGTGGCAGCTCCATGCCAAGAGCTTGGAGTAGGCAGAGCTGCTCTAAAGATCGGAAGCCATGAGGAAGAAGGACGGTTAAAGCAGGAGGGAGGAGACACCACCAGGGTGTCCGCATTCAGCACCATGCGACACACAGAGGCCCCAATCCCGTGTCCGATGGCTCGATGACGTCTTGACTTCTTCCTATTTCCGTTCCGATCTCTGTTTTCATCTGTCCCACCCAGAGGTGTTCCCGGAGGGCTGGGCCCCAAGGACAGGCTGTGCTGACACCGGGTGGGTGAAGAGGGGACAGATCTAGAGGAAGGGGCAGAGGGTAGAGTCCACACTCACTGTGAACGGTGCTGTCACAGACCACGCGGGCTCTGTGCAGAGGGCCTGCCTGAGAGGCAGGGAACGGAGGCGGCGGGAGCGAGGTCAGAGAGGATGTCTGCTTGCAGCCCTGGTGGAGCTGCTGCTTTAGCGGGCCCACCCAGGCTGGGAGGAAGCAGGATGGGCGCCCACGCGTGCACACACGCTGAGTTTTCTCACCGAGTTTCCCCTCAGCAGCCGCCCTTCACTCTCCAGGCAGGTTCCCCAGCCATGTCCCAGCCACAGAGGGTCATGCACCGCAGCCCCTGGGGTTGTCCACTGACCCTGTCTGACCTGCGGAGGGCAGCTTTCCGGAGATGAAATGCCCTGGGGCCGCAGACCTGGCCCCCGGGAGGCTTGTGTCCACTCCTCCCTAACTCCAGTGGCATCGCAGGACTTGCGCCTCCTGCAGGACTGCGTGGCCCACTTGATTTGTGCTGGGGATTCTGCTGAGCTGACTCCACAGAGCTGTGCGCAGGTGGAATTCAGCTCCACTGACACGTGCCCCTGGAGCGAAGCGATTTGTCCTTCTGAGCACAGAGGCTCTTACCGTCGGGAGAGATGTCCGGTTCACACAGTGGCTTGGCTGTTGGTGGAACCCGTGACAGGCCAAGGGACACAGTGTCCATTGGAGTGGCTGGGCCTGGCCCGGAGTCCTGAAGAAACTATTGAGCAAGAAGGGTCTAAAGTCTGTCCTTCCTCCGCCTGAATGCTCGCTCCCCAGAAATGCCGTGAGGTCCTGGCTCCTGCAGGGAGCGTGGCCAGGGCCGAGTCTGGCCCACAGACAGTGCTCCCTGTGCACCTGCGTGTCTCCCCTGCCTGGGGGGGCTGTGCCTGCATCGCACAGACAAGGCAGATGGCGTCCGGCACCTGTTCTGCCGCTTGGCCGCTGAAGGGACGGGGATAGGCGGGGTAGGCTAGGAAACCTCTTCCTACGGAGCCGGCGTTCTGCGCACCCACTCGCCTGAGTTCCTCAGTTCAGCGCAGTTGGTGGATCGCTGAGCAAAGAGCTTGTTCGTCACAGGTCTGATACAGAGCATCGCTTCGCTCCAGGGAGTGCCTGCCGATGTCTAGACTCACCCGGAGAAAGGGCCAGTTTCTTTTCCGTCTTCAAGACCACGGGTGATGATTATTTTTGTGCCCTTTTCAAAGATGACAAGTGGAAAGTGTTTCTTAACCATTAAAATGTATACCTTTACATTGTTTTAGTGACGCTAACGCTGCTATTACATGTTGATTGTGAGATCTGCAGTTTGGGGAGGGTTGGTGGCCCTTTTTGTTGTAAAGTGTTTTCCTCTTGTTGCTTTATAAGGACTCTTTACATAGTGATACTGTCTGCTGTGTGGCAAATGGTTTGTCCGCCGTCACTTTTTTAAAGCTATTTGTTACTCTGTAGATGTTGGTTTATTGTTATGTGGTCGACCTGCCAGTCTTGGCGCTCATGGCAGAGATGCTCTGCACACCTGAGGTTTCCTCCCTAACTTGGTGAACCGGATGCTGCACAGACTGGCCTCCTGGGTCTGCTCGTCCTGAGTTCCGTCCCTGTGGTCCTGGCCCATTAGGTCGGTCCACTCTCCTCAGGAGCTTCTGCAGGTCAGAAGGGGACCGTCCCAGGGAAGGCAGGACAGACCTCCCTTTTCAGGGTCCTCCTGGCCCATTGAGGACAGTGGCTTCCAGCCAGGGTTTCTCGGGGTGGAGCCGGCCAGGCGTGTGAGCCGCTCCGTCCCCTCTCCTGGGTGTATGCTCTGCCCTCACCACTTGGCCGTTTGAACGTGTGCACCTGCAGTTTCATTTTGCTCTGGGCCCTGCATATTGTGTAGCTGGTCCTGGTCAGCAGTCCCCACGGATGTCTGGGTTCATGTCCTTCCTTGGGGGCAGGGGGACTCTCCTGATTATTGGTCTGGTGGTTGGCAGCACCTGTGGCTTCTACCAACTAGATGTCAGCATACACACCCCTCCCAGTGGTGATAGCCAAGCGCATCTCCAGACAATGCCTGGTGCCCCGGGGGCAAGGCCACCCCGTGGAGAGCCCTGGGCCAGGCCTCTGCCCACACAGCAGGGCCTGTGTCTCCAGGGCTGGCTCCTCCACCTGTGGGCGGGGAGTGCGGGCCTGTCCCCCCAGTTCTCACTGTCTCCTGGGGTAGGAAGGGACTTTAATGCATGCCCCAGTTTTTCCTCTGTGTGTAGCCTCATCCTCACGTTTAGAAGGATTCCTAGACATCTGTCCAGCTGACCGTGTTTGTGCCTTCCATTCCTGTAGCTCAGGGGATTCTTTGTTCTGAAATTGCAAGGTCTGAGCTCTTCTCTGACAAAAGCCAGAGGCAGATCCGTGTTTCCGTTGGGGTGGCCAGCCCTGGAGAGTGGCTGTGTCTTCCGTGGGGAGGAGGGCCAGGGAAAGAAGAGGCAAGGATGCGCGCTGTCTCTGATCACACAGCTCCTCCCTGTCAGTCTTCCTTTAGCCATTTGATCTGATTTACTGGCTCTAGGAGACTTCCCACAAGTCTTCTCCAAAGCCACTACTCTTTACATATTTACTTATATTTTGTCTCTTCAGTTGTTTTTTAAATAAAAAAGAATTGATTTTATACATACAAAACACAGAAGCCTAAGGGAAGGCTCTGCAGCCCACAGCATGGGCCAGTTGGCGATGGGGACAGGGGCAGTGTGGCCTTGTCCGGGCAGCTGTGGGAGAAACGGCCAACTGCAGAGTGGCTGGGAGGCCTGGCTGAGCCTTGTGCCCCCTCAGGGCAGGTGCAGAAGTGGAGGCCGCTGAGGAGGAGGCCTGGTGGGGACCAGCTCAGGACACTGCAGAGAGCAAATCCAGTCTTCCAGATCCGTCCACGGCCCTGGAGGGAGCCGGAGGTGGGGCACAGGTCTGTGTGCGGGCCATGCTGACAGCGCGGCCTGCTCTGGCCCAGAGGTGTCCACGTGGCCATGAGCTCCGACCTGTTACACCTGGCTGAGCGCGATGGAGGGCGGTGGGTTGACTTGTGCCCCCAAAAGATGTTAATGCTGAAGCACTAACTACCAGAACCTGTGAGTTTTTGGAGGGCACACAATACAGCCCCTAACACATAAGGGGAAGGATATGTATGATTCATGCAGGCTTGGGTTGGTGTAGGACTTGAGAAAGGCGTATGGTGGTGGCGAAAGTATCAAGAACATGGCAGAAGTAAGGACCATGGACAGAGTGGGGGGGAGAGAGAAAGAGAGAGAGAGAGAGAGAGAGAGAGAGAGAGAGAGAGAGAGAGAGAGGAAGAGATGGGGAGGAAAGGAAGAAGATGGTGTGGGAGCCAGTGAACTGAGACAGGGTCGTGGTGGGTGGTGATGGCCTGCAGCTGGCTCCTCCTGCCTTATGTGCCACTCGTGCGCTCTGAGGATTCAGGATGCGTCCATGCTGGTGAGCACCCAGCGCCTCTGCAGGAGGACCCGCTCCAGCGCTGCACTGCGTGAGGCTCTAGGACATGCCCGCCCGCCCGCTGCCTTGCTGGCTCCTCTAGCCCATGTTCTCTGCTCTTCCACCTGCTCCCCTCACCTTTCCCGGCACCGCTCCTGCTTGAGGACTGTGTGTTGTGGCCTGAGCTCCTTCCCCGATCATCACATGTTAGTCTGCACCACACCTTTTGGATTGCCCCTCACATGCCACCGCTTTGGAGTAGTATTCCCTCCCCCCTTCAGTCCCCCCAGAGGCCCCCTGGTAGGTGCGCTCACCCCTCTCTTATGGTTACTTATCTGGGTCCGAGACTGTGAATTCCAGACGGCATGGCCCTTCCTGGCCTGCTCATTGCTCCGTCTCCAGTGATGGGATCATATCTGGCGCATGGTAGGTGCTCAGTACCTGTTTGTAGAATGAAGGGTTGATGGAAACCTGAGTGAGGACACCGTAGGGCTGGTGTTCGTGACCCCCTGTGGTCGCCTGCCTACCTTTCTCTTAGGTCTTGCTCGTGGGACTCTGGAACAGACTCCGTCAGGCCTGCTCCTGCCCCATGGGCTCCTTAGTCATCACGGTTGATTCTCACACCCTCAAAAATTATCTCTGCTAAAGGTCCTTCATATTAATCCACAACAAAGAAATACCTCAGGCGGCAAAGGCGAGAGCTGGTGCCACAGAGAGCCCTGGCTGACCAGGAGGCCGGGCCGGGCGGGCGCGGGGAGCGGGAAGCGGGAAGCGGGGAGTGGTGCGCTGGGGAGGGCGTCGGCTCCCCTCTGTGTAATTGAGCGGCTCGTAATGGTGGGGACTTCACATTTCCCTGCGATTTTGCTGACTTTGCCATTTTAGCAAAAAATAATTTATTCCAACGTAATTTGCATTACATAAAATTATAATGAATGTTTTTAAGAACAAGGTGCTGTATATTTATGAGATCGTTGTGTTTATATGGGGAAGAGGTTTAAATGTATTGGCATGTATTTCCCACAAACACTTATATGCAAAGCTATATGCTCTGCAGCCTTGGCATTAACACACATTATTTGCATAAACCATAAACACTGGGCAATTTCTTTGTCAAACAAAAAGTACTGATTGCCTCAGAAAGGATATTAATACTTTTCTTCATCCATATTTTTAAATTTGCTGACTGCGTTTTGACGATCATTCATCTTGTCTGGGAGCGCGGTCTCCACAAAGCCTCTCCTGTTTCCCAAAACAAAGAAGCTCCGGAGGCCACGGCCTGGATGCCGAAGGCCGAGCAGGGGCCTCTCTTCAGCGAGGCCTGGGCGTGCGCCAGGTGGACATCTGATTGACAGAGGGGCGTCAGTAAATCTATTTTCCAATTAAATTTTATGTTTATTTTCAGCTCTCCTTCACAGCTTTCCGGTTGGAGTTTTGGTCCACTGAGCCTCGCTATTTTCCCTGGAAAAGAATAGGCTGTTCGAATAATTCTCTGTGTGTCTCCCCTTCGTAGCTTGGGGTCCTCAGGGCTAATTTCAGCTGAATTCATAGGCTCAATGCTGAGGTCACCCCCCACCCCAAAATTGGGGTTTCATTTCCTACTCGAAGGAGAAGTGATTGATACTGACCAGTTGCAAAATAGAATGTTGATGTTGGAGTCAGCCCGATCTGGAGGCCACCGGCGGGTGACGGGGGTGGACCCCATGATGGAACTGCTCCTCCCTCAGATGGCAAGGAAGGCGGTCTCTCTGCCATGCATTGCGGTGCGGAGCGGACGAACGGAGCCGGAGCCACAGCCGCATGGGGAGCGTGGGCCCGGCCTCCTACACAGTCAGCACCCACTAACTTTAACTGGTGTGTTGCTGTTGCGGTGGTTGCTGTGTGAACTGGAGATAATGCTGCTGCCACAGAGGCTGCTGTGAAAATTAAACAGGATCAGGTGCCTGGCTCACAGTGGAAACCCGGGGAGTGCGGGTTTCCTGGCGGCAGCCCCGAGTGCTCCTGTGATCTTAACACCAAAGGGCAGGCACAGGCAGCCAGCGGGCGCCACTTGCCTCGGGCCCAGAGGATTGTTGGATGAAAAGGCTGAATTTGAAATCCACATAAATTGATAAGTAGAGTCAGCAAGCATGTCCTTTTCACAGAAGGCGTTTGGTTTGAGCCTCGCAGACGGGCATCCTTTCCATCCCAGGGTCCAGATGCTGCGGGGGAACCAGGGACCGGGCCGGCCCTTCGCAGCCAGCTTTGCCGTGTGCTGTGTGCGCTGTCTCATGACACTAGTGGGACATGGCAAGCCTACTGCCTGGTGGGGAGGGCTACTCTGTCACTTCCATAAAAAACAAAGATGTCTTCCAGGGTGGGTGAGGATTTGGAGGGTGGGACTTCCGATGCGTTGTCTGTTCGGTGGCTTTAGAAGACAGTACGGCAATACCTGCAAAGCTGAAAGGTCTTTATATCCACAACCCCTCCGCCCCCTCTTCGCCGAAGCCTGGAGCAGTGCTTCTCAAAGTGTGGTCCCTGGGCCAGCAACGGCAGCAGCAGCAGCATCTGGGAACTTGTTAAAAGAGTAGATCGCATCGCAGCCCCCAACTGTTTGACTTAGACACGTGGGAGGGGGTCTTGGTTCTGAGAAGCTGTCCAGCTGATGCTGACGGATCTGAGGTTTGAGAACCCCTGGCCCAGAGGCCCTCTGGCATCGCGGTACGAAGGAGATGGACGCGAGCGTTGGGGTTGGACGTGACCTCGCTGTCCATCACCACTGGGTCGTCGTGAGAGATTCCTACAGAGTCAGACCGTTCAGCACTGAGCAAGGCTGTTCACAACCCTGGTGCCTCTGCGCTATGATGGTGTATGGATACCTGCAACGTGCCACCATTTGTTTATAATGTTGAAATCAACAAAATAAATTATATATATAATATTGCGTAGAGATGAATGCACCTGTAGAGAAGTTGGGGGAGAGGGAGAGAGAGAGGTGTAGACTAGATCTAATGTCGTAAGCCCAGAAATATTTTTTAAATATTATTCTTTATATTGGTTTGAATGTCTGAAATCTATAATCATCAATTCACTTTTAAAAAGAGAGACTTTCCTAAAACCTGCAGGACAGCTTCCTGCCCGCCGTTGTCTCAACATGAAAACTCCCGCTGCTGGCTGACGTCCGGAACGGAGGGGTCCTGGGCGAGAGGGAGTGAGCTCGGTCCTGTGCGCGAGCAGAGGGCAGAGCATCTCCTTTTCTGGCGTCGTGTTCGTAGGTTCTGTATGTACCTCAGAGTATCGTCTCACACATTTCATGCTGAAAATAAAGCTGGGTGATGAGGACTTTATTTTCCAGTCGACGGATGATAAAAACATCCATGTGAGCTAACATGTCCAGAGCAGCGCCATGTGCCACCCAGAGAGAAGGCTGTCCCCGTGTCAGGTGGTAGGTGAGGAGCCTCAGGTGAGGGGGGTTACAGGCGCTCCCTCCATCCAGTAATCCCAGAGTCGGAGTCTAAGTCCCATGGGCGCCAAGGCCCAGACTTCCTCGCTGTCTCTGAGGAAGGCGCGGCTCTCACTTGCCCAGGGTGGGCTGGGCTTGGCGTTAGCTCCTGAAAGATACTCTCCTTCCCCCACGGGCAGCCCCCACTGCTCTTGCAGTTCGCTTTGACCCTGTAAGTCAGGCTTCCTGATCGTGAGGAACAAATCGATGCTCGTTTAAACAGACGAGAACTTAGTGGGGAGAATATCAAGGGCATAAGGGTAGGCAAGGAAGGCTGGACAGAAGGACTGGATGAGGGAAGAGTGGCCCCCCTCTCTCTGCTGGGAGAAGCTGTCAGTAATAACTTCAATCACTTACCCCCAAGGCTACAACGTGGAGAGCTACCTTCTCCCTCCACCCCTCCCCCCTCTGCAGTCAGGTGTGATGCAGAACAGAGGTGCCACCCCTCCCCCCTCCGCAGTCAGGTGTGATGCAGAACAGAGGTGCGGGGAGAGGAAGGCTGGGTGAGGCAGGGTGGAGACAGGAAGTCCACACCTGACCCAGCTGTCCCATTCCACAGGGAGGAAAGAGGGAAGTAGCTGTGTCGCCTGGGTAATTAAAACGATGTCCTGGCTGTTTTTACTACATTCAAACGTGTTTTTAATTTGTATTTAGCCAGAGGCTTTCCAGCAAGAGGAACATTTTACACATCTAACCATTAATTATAAATAAATAACGTCGACATTTCTGCTGTTTAGGGGAACGTTTCCTTCAGGTAGCACATTTATAAATTCACCTGTTTGACAATATGCAGCTAAAATAACAGTAGGGCTTGAACTGGCGGCGTCAGTGACGGTTGAAATGGTGTATTAATCAGTATAGAAATGAAGAACAGGATCGTGCAGGGCGGCAGTCTTGTCCCAAAGGCACCATGGACTATAAATGCTAAATTACAATAGACCTGGAATACAACCGGCATAATTCCCGACGACAGAGTGCGGAGAGCAGCAAGCCTCCAGGGTAGCCGAGGTCCACACACATGTGGGTGTGGCGCCTTCCTGGTCACCGAGCGTCTCCTGTGCACCTGGCGCTCCTCCTCGCGCCCTGGGTGCGCTCGTGGGGGGACCTCACGTCTCCCCAGGTCAGTGTGGTTTGATGTCAACCACTGTTGCGTTTCCAAGTTTTAGTTCCTGGGTGATTTCAAATCGAGTCTATGTGATACCAGCCTTCCTTCCTGGGGGCGAGAGCTCATCTTGGGGACCAGGCCAGCAGCTTCGCTGTGGAACATCGCCGGTCAGAAACTCACTAGGTGCCACAGCTCGTTCACGTCCAGGAGACGTGTGTGTGTGTGTGTGTGTGGGTGGGGGGTGCGGGGGGGCGGGCAGGGATGAGCCCTCATCCTGCTCTCTCTTCCTTCTCAATGACGGAGTCCAGGGCGGAAACTGGGTTCCCTGTGGCCCCAGCAGGAAACTGTGGAAACAATGATGAGGCTCCCTTTCCAAAGCTCTTAAGAAAGGGTAGACTCCTGTCCTCAACATGCCCGGTGTAGGGACAGGGGGAGGGAGATGCCAAAGTCAGAAAACACCAAAGACCGAGCATAAAGGGGGCTCAGTGCCCACCTCCATGTCAGATGGGCATGTGACCTCCACCAGGTCAGCCCGAGGCATGTGAGTGTGAGTGAGGGTGGGGTTCCTCCCAGCACCCACTGGGGGCGGGTGTCAGTGGTCTTTTCACTGCAGTGAGAGGACGCACTCTCTAAAGAGGTCCTGCTGTGAGTCAAATGCCCTTTGGGAAGAGCACCCCACTTTGGTTGGAGAGAGGCCGTGCCCTGTGGCTGTGAGAGCAGGCTGCTGGTGTCAGGTGTCCGGGTTCGAGTCCGACTCGGCAGCTTCCCAGCGGAGGGAGAGCTGTGCTGGTTCCAGGGGCCGGACGGGAATGCTGATAGAGGACACGTCTGCACAGTGTGCTGTGCGGGTTCCATGGGTTCCGGCCACGGCCACGGCCACGGCCACGAACGCTCGGCCCCGTGAGGCTGCGAAATGCTGGCGTGGGGTTCTGGGAAGCGCTGGCCCCTTATCACGTGCGGTCTTCCCAGAAGCGCTCCTCCTCCCGCACTCACCTCTTTATTGCTCTCTCTCCCTCTTCCATTCAGCCTCACCGCCTACCTGCCATTCGTCAGACATATGTAGCTTGTGTTAACGAAAGGGGAAGATAATGGTTTCAGCGCTCGGGGAACTCGAGGTCGAACAGCAGAAAACCGACGTGGATGGTTTAGGCTTCCATCTCCTTCGCTGGTAAAATCTCCCCCGCACGTCACTCTCTCCAGGGTCTTGGTAACCATCCGTGCCCTGGTGGGTGAGCCATGGGGCCCCATTGGCCCAGGCTCCTTCAGAACTCCAGAACCTTCTGTCCTTTCGTACACGCTTCCCTTCCTGGCTCCTTTAGTCGGGGGGAGGGTATCTTTCCAGAGCAGCTGGAATAGGTCCTGCCCACGGAGGTGACTCTTGGTTATAAATCGCAGGGTTTCTTTTAAAATGATGCAGCCGAGAAGATCACGAAGCCCGTTGGGGCCGTGTTTCCCAGGAACCCCAATGAGAACTTAAGGGTCCCGGGATGGGTGGGAGGTACCACTCGAGAATTCCCTTTTGAGATTTGCTTTCCCTGCCACTAGGTGTCACTGTTCTACATTAATAAAAGGGGACCACATCGGCCTGGGCGCTGTGCTGTCTGGCCCTGGGTTGGGGGGCCGGGCAGGTTGAGGGGGCTCCTCGTTCTGAAGGTGCCCGGTGACCATGACTGCCACTCTCCACTGGCCTCGGCACAGGAGCCGGCCGCGGGGAGAAGCCTTGGGGATGGAAGCACCTGGCACGTGCCAGTCCAGTACTCTGTAGATACCCTCTCTGGTATTGATCCCTATAAAACAGCCTTTGAGAGGTGAGCCCAGGGACCAAGGGTAATGCGTTCATGGCATGTATTATTTATGCGTCTGGTTGCATCAGGACGTCATATGGGAAGCAAGGAGGTCTCACAGAGAAGCTGTTTGCCCTCTATCTGTGACTTCCTCTCTTTGAGAGAGAAAGGGAATCAAGAACTCACAGTCAGAGATAAAATAGGACATTGTCCACTGGACCCTCCCTTCTGCCATTTCCAAAAAAATTTTCCAGAATTCCCTCCCTTTAGGACAGTCAGTAGTGGTTTCTCAGTAGTGGTTTGCTGATACGAAGGGTTATCAGCAAAATAAAACCACCGCCCGCTCACCCACTCCCTCATCCACAGTGGCACCCAGTTACGGAATCGATGACCTCGGACCCCTCCTTGAGTTAGTTGGGTGCTTTTTTCTGACAAGAGGCTATTGTGTTACATTGTAGTGTCACTAACATGCGGGGCCTGGACGACTGTGGGCGGTCAGCCAGCTGCCGCTCCTCGCTTTTGTCTATGACGGGATGGCTGGCGCGTGAGGCTCTGGAACACAGGGCGGGACGGGAGAGCTAGAGGAGAGGCCAGCGCAGAATGCTGTCCTTACGGAGCTTTTGCCTCAGGAGCCAGGGGTCAGCCCAGATGTTGTGGTGCAGTGACCCCCACACGGAGTGCTGCCCAGCGCAGCCAGCGTGCTCCTCCTGCTCGATCTCTTCTTACGACGGCCAGCGGCATCACGGTCATGGTCACTTCGCTTTCCTCCTGCAACTCACGGGCCTGGCTGGGTGTGATGGGGAAGGTTCTGGTCCAGAATCCCTTCACCGCCTTCCCCGTAAATGCCCTAAAAATAGTTGTGGGGGCTTTTGCTGCAGAAAGTGGACAGGGAGCGTGGGTGTTGCAGGTGGAATCTGAGATTGGTTTAGGGTTCCCTGGAGCCATTTTGAGAAGCAGTAAGCGACATTCCAGAAGTTTCCCCCCATACTGTGGGTCTGCGAGGTCAGCATGGTGTCTCAACTGTTCCACTAGAGAGTGTTTTGATAGGTTCTATCAAGTAATTTCCATATTTTATTTTGCTTCCAATATCAGATAAATTGTCGGTCATCATGTAACTTGCAGGCTCGCCAGGCCTCCAAGTAAAGGGTCCTTACGTGCTATCACATTATGACGATGAAGATAATGGAATGTCAGCTTCCTGGAATAGAAAAGTGGTTTTTTCCATAAAGGGCATTTTAAAATGGCTCATTAAGTCATTTTATGAGCACCTTAATGCTGTGAGCACTGTGAAGAAATAATATGCCAACCCATTGGGGCCAAAATGGTTTCAGAAAAGGACTCCATCACCTATGGAATATTGTCTTGGAAGGCATCACACGTCCTCACAGCCTGGATCCAATAAACATTGCCGAGTTTCCATCTCTGCAGGCAGCACCCGTGTAAACATCACACGTGGGTGAGTCTGCCGTGCAAACGCAGTCCTCAGGCCGCCGTGGGCAAGCAGGCTTCTCGTCTCGGAAGAGTCTCCGGGACGGCCAGATGAAACGCAGCATTTCATTCTCCTGCCATTTTATTCCCTCACGTTTAATTCCCAGCCAGGGCCACCCGTGGAGCATTTTGTGTCACTAGAGTAGCCTTCAGGGCGGCCTCAGTTGTCTGGTGAAGGTGGTGTCACCTTCTCGGCAGTTCATTCAGCGGGTGTCTCCCACTCGGACAGTCTTAAACCTAGAGCTGTAAGGAAGGGGCAGGACTAGCCACAGACACGGGTTCTCACCACGTTCCCGAGAGCCTCGTCAGCAGCGCCCGCTGTGAGGGCCGTGGGAGGAGCTGCTCGCAGAGGGCTGGGTTCCTGGGTACTTGGCACCATCGGGCACCTTGGGGCTGAGCCCAGCTCACCGCTGCAGGAACCGTATTTGCGACGACTTGGCACCGACACAGGCGTCAATGGCTCCTTGACATTTGGACTCGTCATCCTCTGGCAAGTCCAGCCGCAGAGCCTGCCCTTCCCCGGGGCAGGGAGGCGGGCAGAGCAGGGTGCTTTTGTGGAAGGAAAGGTCAGCTCACGGAGTCCAAGCTTTGGCTTAAGTGTGGGGATTACACATGGCCCCACGAACCTCTCCTGTTAGGTTCAGTGAAGTGCTTGCTGTATTGATGTGGAAATCTGCTGAAAGATCTGAGTTTATGCTGAAGTAAACTTGGATAAGCTGAAACAGTGTGGGCTTTTCCCTATCTGCCTTTTAAACGCTCCATACGGACTCCAGTTATGGGGCATCATATGCAGCATGGAGCTTCCCCTTCCCTCTCCCGCCACGGGCAGGAACGCCTCTTCTTCACCTTTTTATCCCCAGAATTGAGGGCCTGGACTCGCTCATCTTCAGACACCCGGAAATGAACTGAATTAGCCCCGACAACTTCCCCTGCTGTGCGCTGTAGTCATCTCATTAGGAGGAAGTCATCAAAATACCATTCGACCACCAGCGTCCTAGCAGTGAGGACCTGCAGGGATGAACAGCTGTTTGGAACTCGGGTGGGGGTGGGGCGCGGGGGGTGGAGGAGGAGGGCTGGGTGCCTCTTCCAGGCCCTGCCTTTGCGGGGCTCTGTCAGTGTTTCCCCAGAGGACGCGAGAGGTGAATGTGCTGGCCCCTCTGCTTAGAGCCTTGTGACGCTGAACAAATCACGTTGACTCCAAAGCCTTAGTTTCTTCATCTACAAAATGGAGCTAATGATAGTCCTTGCCTCTGAAGTATGGATTTAAGGAAATTAAGCGAAGAAGGAGGTGAGCAACGGAGTCGGCACGGGAAGCAGAGCCTCCTGCGCGTCCACACACGACCTTCACTCACCCCTCCTGGGGGCCCTGCCTTCTTGGAGCATGAATGCTTGTTCAGCTTACCTGTTGCTCCCTGTGAGCTGCCCCGAAATGTGGTTTCAAACAACAGTTTGTTACTATTTCTCACAGTCTGGGGGTCACCGTGGCTCCGCTGGCAGCTCTCCTTTGTGGCCTCCAGAGCAGTCCCAGAGCGGGCTTATAGGGACCCCTCCCTCTGTGGGGGTGATGCTATGGAGCCTGGGCCTCTCCGTGTCCTTGGGGTTTTCAAGGTCTCCAGGAAGTTGCCCTTGGACAGGGCAGCTCCTTTCCCACGGGGAGCACTCCTAAGAGTGGGCCTCCAGAAAGATCCAGAGGAAGCCGCCTGCTGCTGTGGCCTGCCTCAGGCCCAGCCCCTTCCTAGCATCCCACTGGTCAGAATGGAGTCCCAGGGCCAGACTGGGTGTGGAGGGGAAGCTGTGTTAGGGCTGAGTCCTGGGAGGCAGGCTCACTGGGGAGGGCGGGGCACAAGGCTGTCTTCACAGAGAGGCGACCAGAGTGAGCCCAGCAACTGAGGAAGAATCTGGAAATGAATGGTGAGGGATCTGTCTGCCGATCACCCACATGGAGCAGCTGTAATCAAGGCCTGTCCTTCCGCCATGGCTGCCGTGAGTCCTGGCACGGATGTGGCCGCAGCCTGGTTGTCAGGCGAGTCCCGGATGCATTATCAGCTGCAGAACCAGAACCAGGGTTGCCTGGTCCAAGGCCGTCCGCTGTGCCGAGGTTCACACTTCCTTCTGCTGGGCTTTGGGTTGGCTTCTCCCCTCACGTCGGTCCAGCCGCCTGAGGTTTGTGTCCTCGATTCATGACATGGCCATCGTTTGCTCCACTGGAAGCTTCGTGCTGGGTTCCCGAGCTGCTCCGCAGGTGGATTAAACAGGAATTACCCGGTGTGCCCAAGCCACATCCCCCCGGGCCGTGCTGTTCTCCCTGGACGCGTCCGTTTCTAACGCTCCGGGTCCCTCCTGGAAGACGGCTCGCTATGTTTGGCAAATATACATACGTAGTCTTGTTGGTTATTAAACACAGTTGGGACTATGCTTTCATTCAATTGCAAATCCATGTTTACTCATTCAGAAATTATTTACTGAGTGCCCCTGAGTCAGACTTACTTTATTTTACACACATCTTGGCCGTTCTTCTGGATGCGCTCATGTAGTCGCCGTATTCCTTTAATTCGCTGTGTGAGGTGATTTATCTAGCCATTCCTTTGGTGGTGCTCATGGAGCATTCTTTCTTTTTTAAATATATTCTTTATTGATTTCAGACAGGAAAGGAGAGAGAGAGAGATAGAAACATCGATGATGAGAGAGAATCACGGATCGGCTGCCTCCTGCGCACCCCCTACTGGGGATCGAGTGCATAACTTGGGCCTGTGCCCTGACGGGGAATCGAACTGTGACCTTCTGGTTCCAAGGTCATGCTCAGCCACTGAGCCACGCCGGCGGGCCATCATGGAGCAATCATAATGTTGGACATTACGAAGCCCCAGCAGGGGCCTCCATGTGGCTGAGGGCCCGCGTGTGTTCGTGTCTCTTCTGTGAGATGGAGCCTAAGAAGTGGAAATGCTGCGCCAAAGAGAAGGCCGAGGGTCCAGGCAGCACATGCTGCCCACACACTTAGTGGTCGGCTGGGTGCCAGGCCCACTGCGTTCACGGGGCCCTTGTGTTCCTTCATAATGACCCAAAGCCATTCACATAACTTCGACTACAGTACATTGCTGTAATTGCTCTATTTGATTAGTTATTAAACTTTATCAGTTAAACAGCAATTAAACTTTTTCGATAGCATGCATCTATAGGAAAAAAGAGTATGTTATAGGGCTCACTGCTACCTGACATTTCAGGGGGGTTTTGGAATGTACCCCCCATGGATAAGGGTGCCCCTATACAGTAGGTGCCTCGATGCTGGGTGGGTAGTATTTATAATTGATACATCTTCCTGGTAAATTGAACCTTTCGGAATTACATAATGATTTCTTTGTCTCTACAGTGTTAGACCTAAAATGTATTTCGTCCGATAGAAGTAGAGTCACGCCTGCTTTCTTTTGATTACTGCCTGGTATTTGCTCCGTTCTTATCCGTCACTGTCAACATACGCATGTCGTAAGTCTGAAGAGGATCTCTCACAGATCGTGCATTGCTGGATCATGGTTTTTCATACATTCGCCCACTCTGTGTCATTTGACTGGGAGTTTAATCCGTTTACATTTAAGGGAATCATGGAAAGGAAATGACTGTTGTCATTTTATTGTTTCTGTCTGTTTTGCAGTTACTTTGTTCTCTGCAACTATTGCTGTCTTCCTTTGTTACTTGATTTTTTTCAGTGTTCTGCTTTGATTCTTTTTTTTTTTTTTTTTTTTTTTTTTTTTTTTTTTTTTTTTTTTTTTTTTTTTTTTTTTTTTATCCATTACAGGTGTTTTTTCTTTGTGCTTACTGCAAGGATTGCATAAAATATATTGTATTTATAACATCTGTTTCACGGTGGTTTTACGTTAACCTCAGTTACACACAAAAATGCTGCCCTTTTACTCCCCGCTTTGTGTCCTTGTCATCGGACTTTGCTTCTTTTCATGTTGTTTTCCTTATCTTTTAATTTTTATATATTAAGGTTAAATATAATTTGTGCACCATTTACAGTGTAAATTCATTGTGCATTTGTCTTCATTTTACCATTACAGTTGAGATTATGCTTTCATATGCTTTCCCATTACTGTTTAGTATGTTTCCATTTAAGAACTCTCTGAAGCATTTCTTGGAAGGCAAATCTGTTGGTGACACCATTTTTTTTTTTTTTTTTTTTGTTTTATTTTGAGAAGGACGTTATTGCTCCATTTTTAAAGGGTAGAATTGCTGTTCAAAGGTCCATGCTCAACCACTGAGCCGTGCCAGCTGGTTGTTCATGGAGCAATCTTAATTGTTGACATTGCGATTCCCCAGCAGGGGTCCTCCAATTCTTGGTCGGCAATATGTCTCTTCCTTTTAGCATATCATCTCTTTCCTGGTCCCAGGTTTCAGCTGAGAAATCCTCTGATCTTTTGATGGGGGTTCCCTTATATGTGATGAGTCATTTTTCTCATTCTGCTTTCAAAACTCTCCCTTTGTCCTTGGCTTTTGACAGTGTGACTATCATGTGCCTCAGTGCAGTCTTTACGCTCATCCTCTTTGGGGTTTTTTGAGCTCCATGAGTCTGGTTCATTTCTCTCCAAGATCCAGGAAGTTTTCACTCATTCTCTTCTCCTCCGTGAAGCCTACATGCCTCTGCAGTGCTGGTGGGGGCTGCTGGCACCCTCAGGAGTGAAGGTTGCTGGGCTTCCAAGTTCCCTCATCGGGGGCACCGTGTGTCCTAGGGGATCCCTCTGGACACAGAGCTGTGCCAGCCTGAGCTGATGCAAGTAAGATGCTTCCTACACTTTCCTGTGTGGCCGTCCTGGCGTTGGTATCCACAGGGTTCTGCAGTTTCCTCCTAGTACCCTGGAGCCCTCCTGGAGCTACTGTACTGATGGGTAGTTGTTAAATTACTGTCTTTGGGGGAACCTCCTAGCTCGCCATCTTGCTGTGCTTGCTCGCTGAGCCGTGAGATTTCTCAGTATCATAATTAAACTTTCCATTTGTTCCCGTATTGTCTGTTCCGTTTCACTCATTCATGTCTACCAGAACCATACTATTTTTATTTATAATTTTTAAATTACCTTTACTGTTGAAAGTATTGCAGATGTCTCTCATTTCTCCCCCCCCCCAACCCCCAGCATTGATCTCCTCCACCACCACACCTCCAGGCCTTCACCACACGGTTGTCTGTGTCCATGGGTTATGCATGTATGTATATACATTACTCTGTTAGTCTCCCCCCGCCCCCTTCCCTCTGAGATTTGTCTGTCTGTTTCATGCTATTGTGTCTCTGGATCTAATTACTGCAGCTTCTTGGGTATGACAGTGCTGTTTTTTTGGGGGTGGCAAATCCCCCTGACTGTTCCTCCCTCCAACACCAGATATTTTGTTCTGGCATATTCTCCCATGTTCACTTTTCAGATAAATTTTACAAGCAGTTTATTAATTTTATTAAATTTCATCACATTGAGATTTTCCATGGGATTGCATTGAAATAATAGATTGATCAATTAAAAATAAAATAAAACATTAATACTTAACCTTTTAAGTATTTTTAAATGTACTTCAGTTAAAGTATAATTTTTCTTACATCTTATGAATTTTAGTTATGCTTCCAACTAGGCATTTTTTAACTAATATTATAATATCTAAACTAATAAAAGCGAAATATTAAAATTAACCGTTTCTCCGAGACAGGGTAAGCCACGCCCACCAGCCAATCAGAGCGGCTGTATGCAAATTAGCCCAGCCAACATGGCGGCCGCCACTCCCGGACCTGAGTAAACAGCCCTTTCCATTGCGGCAGGAGAGAAAGTGAAGCTGTGCCCTTCAGCTCAGCTCC
>PVJC01013779.1:0-37425 GCA_004026665.1 Murina feae
ATTCCGCCGACTAACGAAATGGACTGAAATCAGCTACCAACTGCTACTATACAATCTATGCCACTCATGGATTTAAAATAATCATAACGGTACTAACTCTTCTGCTTTGCAAGTATCTAAACTAATAAAAGCGTAATATTGAAATTGACCTTTCTTCGGGACGGCCACCAGCCAATCAGAGTGACTGTATGCAAATTAACTCAGCCAAGATGGTGGGCGAGGCTGCCTCACCCAGGCCCAAGCCGCATTTCTCCCCTCCCTGACCCTGTAAGGGGACTGAGGAGCTGGAGAAAGGCTCCGGGGCCAGAGGCGAGGCCCCCGGTTGCCTGCCTCGCTGCCTGCTCTGGGGGCTGGGCTCTCCGAGTCGCCTCGTGGGGACTCGGGGAGCCGGAGAAATGGACAAAGGAACCCCGGGTGGCAGGGAGAGGCCCCCTGGTTGCCCGCCTCGCGCCTGCCCGAGGGGCCGGAGAAATAGAAAGGCGCCCCAGGCCGGCAGGGAGAGGCCCGGCAGAGAGAGCCCCGCCCCCCGGTTGCCCGCGCCTGCCCCGGGGGCCGGAGAAACAGGCGCCCCGGGCCGGCAGGGAGAGGCCTCCCCGGATGCCTGCCTCATGCCTGCCCGGGGGGCCGGGGAAACAGGCGCCCCGGTCCAGCAGAGAGAGGCCCCCTGGTTGCCCGCCTCGCTGCCTGCCCAGGGGGCCGGAGAAACAGGCGCCCCGGGCCGGCAGGTAGAGGCTCCCCCTCCCGGTTGCCCGCCTCGCCGCCTGCCCGGGGGGCTGGAGAAACAGAAAGGCACCCTGGGCCGGCAGGGAGAGGTCCCCCAGTTGCCGGCCTCACCGCCTGCCCGGGGCCGGGCTTCCCGAGTCCCCTCGTGGGGAATCCGGGAGCCGGAAAAAAATGCCCTGGTCCTGACTACTGGGGGCCTCAGATGTGACTGGGGGCGGGCCCCCAGTGTCAACACTTACACACACACGGGTACACATAAAGGTGCCTGCCAGACTGGGGCCATCACAGGACATCCACTGAGGGGTTCTGGACTGTGAGTGGGGGCAGGCTGGGCTGAGGGACCCCCACCCTCCTCCCGTGCACGAATTTCGTGCACTGGGCCCCTAGTCCTATATAATAAAAGGCTAATAGGCATATTGTCCCTTCGACTGGGAGTTTGACCTGGTATGGAGCCAGCTGGCAAATTGCCTGCGGCTCCCCCATCCTGACTGGGGGCGGGGCTAGTCCACCAACTGCTTGCGGCCCCTACCCCCAGGTGGCCCAGCCAATTGGGGCAGGTTGGCCAGACCCTACCAGTGCACAAATTCATGCACCAGGCCTCTAGTTTAAAATAATAATGAATCAAGTCTCTCCCAAATTTAATTAAAATATGGTCAATAATAAGTGGTTGAGAAGTCCTCACTTATAGAAACATACATGGGGTTTTTAAAGAAATGACAAACCCAAGTACATAAAACTAAAACCTAATATAAACAAATAATGCTTGAACTATAAGACAGGGGAAAAAATATATATATATATATTGAATACCTGAGTGTTCAGTGAAGAGAATTTAAATATATTTGGCATTGATTAAATATACTCACATTCACCAATTATCTTGTATGAAAACATTCTTTCCCCACTGAAGGTCCATATCCAATAAAGGGTTAACACAGCAGATCTGGGCTACCGAAATCCTCTATGTTCCTGACCAGCTCCTGGGAAGTAACCTCTGCCCCCTGCAAATCCTGCCTCCTAAGAGTATCTCAGTACACCTGGGGCTTTGGCCACACCACAGTTTAGGCTAACAAAGTGATTCATGGGATACACCTGTTTTGTTTGCTTGGGGCCTTGGTTCAGTTGTATTAGTTTAAACTCTGGGTAGGGAGAAGAGTGGTGGGCTGGAGACTGAGTAGCTAAGATCAGTTTCTTGGATGCTCTATGCTTACTTACTGATGTCCAATTAGAACCCTGGATGCCAAGGCTCATGTGAGCCTCCCTAGTTGACAACATTGCCTGTGTTGTCACACATTGTTGCTCAGAGAATTAAGCACTATCTGTGCAATTCCAATGAGAGAGAACAATTAGAACTTTGTGCCTGGTTTCTTCTGAACTTTGTCTTATGCACCTTTTTCCTTTGCTGATTTTAATCTCTAACTATGAGTAAAACAGCTTTCCTGGGTCCTGAGTCCTTTCACTGAACCTGAGGGTGATCTTATGGATCTCTGACACAGCCTATAATAGAGTAAAACTCTTATTTACTAAAGAGGATTTCTACTTATTTCAAGGTTTGGTATTAGAAACTTTTATTTCCAAAGAGGCAGAGATAGTAGTACACACTCACAGGTGTGTCTCCTAGTATGCAGATTTCCTTCCCATTACCGAAAAGGAATTATTAATGCTTTTTCCTCAGTGGCTACTACTGACATATACAACAGTGAGGAGAGAAGAACTTCCTCAATTTTTCTATCTTTAAGTTAATTTTGAACTTAAAAAGAAAAAGGGTAGGGGGTGGTGTCAGAACCACCTGGCATGGCCCAAGACCTCAGGTATTCAAAGAAACTCTTACCAGCCAGGAGTCAGTCAAGGGCCAGTCCCTTCTTTAAAATGTGCAGGGCTGGAGTACCCCAAGTACACTGAACTAACCCTTTGCAAAGGGATTAATTCCATATGAGATTCATAGGTTAAAATCTCATCAAGGATTACAACATTCAAGAGCTTTTGGTTTATTAGATAAAAACATTGCAATGTTGATCAATGACAAGTCTATCACCTCATATGGTTTCCCAATTCCCTAGTACTTTAACTGGTCTCTTTCCCCTTGGGAGGTTCTTAATTGTTCCAAATTATTAAGAAAAAAATATCAAAGATAATTGTCTAGTACAGAATTACCTACCTCTTGAGTAAGAATGAGACTTTAGTTTAGCTCACTGCTCAATCAGAAAAAGCATCTTGCTATTATATTGATTTCCATTCTGAGTCACAGGCCTAGTGCTAATAAAAAGCCTTGAGTGAATAAACAGTACTATCATGAGCTCACTAAATTAATGATTTAGGATTTCCTGTCTTTTACTTAAAGCTTTACCAAGTACAGAATGGTAAATGGTGATGTTTTGCCTAGGAATGTCAGATGGGCTAACTTAAGTCTTAATATTTTCCATGCATAGTGCCAGGAATTATTACCAGGCATTTACAGTTTATTATTATCCATGATACCTAATACACTATTTTTACACATTAACTATAGTAGTGATAGGAGAATGTTAAAGCCTCTATCCTGAAAGAATCATGTATGTAGGGACTGAACGATATAGTCAGACTGCTTGGAATTGAACCCCACCCTCAACATTTACTTACTCTGTGAAATTGGTCAAGTTTTTTTTTTTTTTAATCTTTTGCGCCTCAAATTTCCTCTTTTGTTAAATGGGAATATTCATAATACCTTCCTCAGATGGCTGTTACAGGGATCAAATAAACTCATATGTGTAAAGAATTTAGAATTGTGCCTTGCATCCGATAAAAACTCATGTAAGTGATGGCTATTACCATCACCACTGCCATTATTCCAAGTACCTTGGGACATGTAAATTACATTTCTAGCTTGTTAATTTTCACCTTACTCCAAGTGGTAGAAAAAAGGGCAATATTATCCTCTTGGCTGACAGGCAGCTATTGTATAGTCAGTCACAAGAGCACTTTATTGAGTTCCACTGCAACATACCTGCCTCACTGGTTTCATCGGCAATATGGGATGGTAATAACCCATCTACTATTAAAGGATGTGTGCACATTAAGTAAAATTTCTGCTGAGAAGTCCTGTTTTGTGGTATCATCACTCAGGATATATTGATAATACTAAGCTCTGTCAGATACTTGGGATTTCAAAATTACCTGGTTCCAGGTACTCAACCACTTCTGCAAGGATGAGATTTAATACACTTCAAGGTAAGAACCCCAAAAAGGTACTGGAAGAACAAATTAATAAACAAGTGTCCCCTTCTTTCACATTCCCTGGTTAGGATACATTTCTTCAAAATAGTCAATGTGTGGAGGTTGGAGTATGTCAAGGGCAGAGAGTACCTGAGAAAAGGGAAAAAAAAGTAAAATTTAGAGAACTAAAAAGGAAGTAACATATAACATAAGTACAAGTAAATACTATTAACACTTTAATGATTTAAGGTTTAGTTACAATTGCCCACTGAGATTAATTAAATTTATCAGTCAAAAAACACAGTCCTAAACATTAAGATGGGTTTGTAGATTTACTACCTAAAAGATAATTCTATCTAAACCAAATCAGAGAGGCAACTGGATTATACTAAATGCTACCAAAATTCACTGAATAGGATGGTGTTAGAAGGAAATGTTCTATTTTTAATAATCAGTATTTCTCTAAGAGCATAAGGAGCCATACCTACCATTTATTCCTTTATTCTTCTGTTAAAAAAATGTTTCAATAAGTATATTCTACCTGGTAGGCACTATGGCGGGCTCTTGGGTTGAAAGAACTAAACTGATATTCCTACTCTCATGACTAAGGAAGAGGAAGTCATTAAACAGTTATGCCAATATATAATTATGATATTTATTATTATTCAGGGAAAAAGAGGAGTGTGGAGAAAAGCTTCCCTACTACTCTGAGTGGAAGGCTGAAGAGGAGTTGGTCAGGCAAATGTAAGTCATTGAGGCAAGGAAAAACCAGGAAGATTCTAGAAGCAGAAATACCAGTGCTTAAGGAATATAGTGGGTGGGAGGAAAACAGGCTGGGATAAAACAGAAAAGAAAGGTAGGGGATAATCACATAACATTTATTTAAATTATGTTAAGCATTTTGAATTTTATTCTAAGACCCCCAAAAAGTCACTCAGGTGGAGAAAAAAATATGGCATCTGAAATTCAAGTCCTTTATAAAAGCAGCATACCATTGAAACATAACAAATAGGCTTACTTCCCCTACCAACTGTCTAGCTACTCTTTTCCTAGTAAGTCCCAATTATGATGTCACATTTAAGAATCTAAACCTGATCTGCAAAACGGGGCAGTTTGTTGTTCAAAGAAAGAATAATAAAAAAAATTTAAAAAGCAAACTCTGTAAATGTGGCCTAGAAGTTACACTAGGAGAAAATAAAGGGAGATTTCCTAAAAAAAAAAAAAAAAAAAAAAAAAAAAAAAGAATCTAAACCTACCTTGCTAATGAAAAATACCAGGCTCAAAGGATAGGGAGGAAGTTATTTAACAGGAAGTAAATTGTGTGGCAGTACAAATTAAAATTTTCTGATCTTGAGCTTAATTTATTAACAGACTGTCAAACTACAGCTGGAAGGCTCGGGAGGGTTGCGGGGGGAGTTAAGAGATCAACTGAAGGACTGGTATGCATGCATATAAGCATAATCAATGGACACAAGACACTAGGGAGAGGGGAGGAGGGGGGAAGGTCAAGGGGGAAAAATGGAGACTTATTTAACACTCTTTGTAATACTTTAAGCAATAAAACAAAATTTAAAAAAATTTAAATTATGGATAATTTTAAACACATAAAATGGGCAGAATAGCATAAAAATACTCATGTAATTATGTAAATACTCATGTGATTTATACATGAGCATTCTTGTTTCATCTATATCCTCCACTCTTCCTATATAACTTTGAATATATAAATACTAGCTGTATTTCAGCCATACATTGGTCAGTATCTCTAAAAGATAAAAAGAATGATCAAATATAAAAATTTAATATTTTATATTTTGAACTGAATTAATACCAGTTTATTAAGAATAAAAACAAAGAAATGACCAATCTACTATACATACATGCATGTTTCTTAATACCACCATATATGCAGTGCTCAATTTCCCAATTTTCTTTTTTTTAAAGTTTGTTAGTCTAAATCAGGAGCTAAATAAGATTTACATGTTATGGTTCATTTATGTCTTCTAAGTTTTAATCTACAGATTTCTCCTCCATCTCCCTTTCTTTTCCCCTTGCAATTTACATGTGGAAAAAACCTTGTTCATTTTAAAGGTTATTCTTTTTTCAGTCAAGCATTTGTCACTTTAAAATTTTAAATTAAACTAAAACCCTCTGTAATGAAAAAGCCTTCACCTACTTTAAAACCAGTTAAACATAAATGTTTTAAAATAGGTTAGATGTTTATTATAAAAAATACCTATCTTTCCCTTCTGAATTAAAATGTTTATACTTAGGAAAAATAACATATTTTCCAGTTTCTTTAAAGAATAATTTTTTATCATATAAAAGATTTCTTTTCTATATTTTTAAAAATCTATAATTACTGTGTCAAAAATACATGTAAATTCATGTCTCACTATGTGATAGAACAATTTTTAACATGAATATCTGATGCCTGAGGAAGGCAGTTAGAAATTAGTGTTTTACTTGACATCTTTTGGACTCTAAACTCTGTATCTGAACAACATACATCCTGTCTTGCGGGAAAACAGAATGCAATGAGTGACGGCGTCCATTAGACTAAGCTATTTCACACTTCAAATCTATCTGCTATAATTAGAGGTTATCTAGAAGAAAGTGACAACCATACATTTAAACCTTGATAAAGAAGAATGAGGCTTTTTTACTCCAAATTTGATGAGGCTTTTTGTAGAAAAGCCATAAGACAGGGTTAGACATTTGCACTCAAGCATTTAGCTGTGATTGTTAGCTTCAAAGGTGCAATATTTTAAACTCTGTATGGAATTTTTTAACCGCCTGTTGTTTTTTATTCCTGTTCTTTCTACCTAAAAATGTTATCAGAGAATGGCATTCCACAGTGTTTCAAGGTAGCACAGAGCTAAGGCTGAGATAAATGATCCAAGAATCTCAGAAGTGAGAAGTAAATTGGAACAGTAGCAGAGTTCCAAACTCCAGACTTTGCGCCTGACTCCTTATTTAAATAGCCATGTGAGATTAACCTTATTTTGTAAATAGAGGAGGATGCTAGTAAAGAGTTAAAGTATCCCAAAATACTGACAATCCTTCAAAGGATCTCAAATACAAAAGAAAATAGGCATACTTTTCTAATTAAAAAACAAACTAAAGCTTAAATAATGGTCTTTACCAACAGTGTTTCAGCACATTTCTCAAGTTGCTTATGAACTAGACAAAAGCTCATTATGATAGCCACTGTTGAGAATTTTAACCTCTGTGTTATTAGGAGAGTCATATAAATTGGTTACTTAATGAGTAAACGGCTTAGTTTTTCTTTTCTTTTCTTTTTTTAGTCAGCCATTATCAATAAAACAATTGTTGTGAATAATCTCAATCCTAAATATAAAGATTAGAATTTTGCTCTAGCTGGTGTTGCTCCCTGGTTAGAGCAGCGGCCAGAGCACAAAAGGGTCTCAGGTTCGATTCCTGGTCAAGGGCATGTACCTGGGTTGTGGGTTCACGCCCTGCCCCCAGTTGGGGCACGTGCAGCAGGCAACCAATCGATGTGTCTCACATCAACGTTTCTCTCCCCCACCGCCATTGCCCACCCCCACCCTCTGAAAAGCAATGGAAAAAATATCCTCAGGTGAGGGTTAACAAAAAAAAAACTACACATTTAGCTGTTCATACAATTTACTTAAACCCCATGTTTAGCAAAGGAGCTACTCTTTCCTTATTCTCTCCATCCCCCCACCCCCACAGATTTGAAGTTCTTTAAGGTAGAGACTATATTATTACTATTATTTTTACAGAGTTGTAAGATATAGTAAAGTACACAAATCCTAAGTGAACAGTAATTCAATTTCTTTTTACCCACACAGAATGTATAATGGGACACATTTTTATTCCGTGGTTAGAATCCAGATCAAGAATTTAAGCATTTCAACAACCCAGAAGGCCCCTTTGCCTCTTTCCTGTCAAAACCATACCTGCTCAGAGGTTACCACCATTCTCATTTCTACTACCACAGATTCACTTTGTCTGTCCCTGAACTTGATATAAATTGAATCACAGAGTCTTCTGTGTATAGCTTCTTTCACTTACTGGTATACCTGTGAGATTCATGGTTTGGATGACATTTAATATCCAGCTCATTTTGGGGAGAGAATGCCCATTAACCACACATCCATGTTGATGTGGATCGGTGGTTCATCCTTTTTATTAATGTAGAGTACATCATTATACGAATGGAATACAACACAATGTACTTATCCAGGATACTGCTGACAAACATTTATGTTGTTTCCCAATTTCTAGGTATTATGAATAAAATAACTTTGAACATTCATGTACAGACATTTGGTGGGTATATGTAATCATTTGTCTTGCGTATACCAAGGAGAACTGCTGGGTCATTGGATAGGTGTGTCCCACTCTGGTAGAGGACACACTGCCGTCTTAATCATTCTCTGGCTTTGTTTTGTAATTTTATTACGTTTGCATTGCTTTTGCATGTTTTTGCATTTTATATAAATCGAATCATACCGTGTTTATTCTTTTGTGACTTGATTTTTCACTCAATGTTTCTGAGATTTGTCCAAATTAATGTGTGCATTTGTAGGGCATTCTTTCTCCTTGCTGTATAATGATCCTTTGAATATAACACAATTTATTTTTCTATTTTGCCCTTCTGGTCATTTTACCTACCCCTGTGTCTGATCCCCTGTGAGCTACTCTTGGTCCTTGTGCTTCCATACAGATTTTAGAATTAGCTTGTCAAGTTCTACCAGTAAAAACCCCTTTGAGATTGTGAATGGAACCTATTGAATCCATAGATCAGTTTTGGGAAAATACACATCTATATGAAATTGAATTTTCCAGTTAATTCCATTTTGGTCTGACAGCAGACATTGTATAATTTCTATTCTATTAAGTTTGTTAAGGTATTTCCTATGGCTCAGAATGTGGTCTATCTTGGTAAATGTTCCATGTGAGCTTCAGGAAAATGTGTATTCTGCAGCTGTGGAGGCAGTCTATAGGTGTCAGTTATATCCAGTTGATTCATGGTGTTATTGATTGAGCTCAACTATCCTTGAAAAAACACCACAATGAAAGATTGAACAAACAACAATAAGAGTTGAGAATTAAAATAATAGCATTTTAAAAACAATTTCAGAGAAGAGCTGAAAGAGAAAAATCTCTCAAAAAATAGAAAAAGACAGTAAGAGAGAAGAAAATCAGAGGATAAATATTGTCTCTCTTGATTTAACAGATGCTGGGCTTAATCAGAATTCAAGAGAGAACAGAAAAAATGGGGGAAATTTTCTGGAACTGAAGGGTGTACATCTCCACCTACAGCACAAATGATGACACACAGGAAGGCATCCTACTTATGAAGCCAAAGAGGCCTTGTTTGAGTTATGTCAGATTATACAAAGGAAAAGGAATGGTCCTTCTTTGTCTCCACTATCTCCTCTTTGCAACCTTAGTCTTCTCAAAAGTACAAAAAGAGTGGGAAAAAGTATCTCCAAGAGAGAAATAACTGAGGTTATCATTCTAGACGAGATTTATCTTTTTTTTATCACTTTTATTCATTCACTTACTTTTCAAATAGACTGCCTACTGTGTGTTTGGTGTTATTACCCAAGAACAACAACAACAACAAAATAGCCCAAGACTTGTATTATAGGGATTCTTTGCAGGAATCAATGGATCTAAGAGGGGCTCTGAATGGGCTCTAGAGAACTAGTAAAAGCCTAAAATGACATAAAATCATGTGTGTGTGCCTTTTTCCAAGAAAGGATTCATAGCTTTCATCAGATTCTCAAAGGAGTACAAGATTGAAAAAAAAGGGAAAATCTTTTTTCCATGATGATATGACAACTGAGTATGTGTACAAACATGCATAAGAGCATGGGTGGATAAAGTGAAGAATATATATATTTAAAATATATTTTTATTGATTTCAGAGAGGAATGGAGAGGGAGAGAGAAATAGACACATCAATGATGAGAGACAATCATTGCTTCCTGCATGCCCCCAGTATTGGGGATGGAGCCTACAACCTGGGCATGTGCCCTGACCAGGAACTGAACCATGACCTCCTGGTTCATAGGTTGATGCCCAACCACTGAGCCATGCCAGCTGGGCTAAAGTGAAGAATATTTTATCAGATTTTATAACAGCTCAGATTCTGACTAGACACTAGTGATAAGCTTTAACACCATCAATCTTTACAAAGTTAAACCCATTTCTATTTCCCTAATTTACTATATCAAGGTAAACCTATCCTTTAAGATGAAAAACAACCTGCACTTTAAGGAAAAATAAAAGATTGTGTGCATATGTGTGTGTGTGCATGTGTGTATATCTCAGTCAGTCAGATCAACTGAAATCAATGAATTTGATATAGTGACTTTTAGGCTCTGTTCAAAAGGAAATACAAAGCCTTGTAGGGCTTTGAAGCTATTCTCTGACACACAAAAAAAAATCCAAATTAAAATCTAACCTTCCTACAACAGCCAAGTTAATCTTTTTAAATGTTATTTTCATCATGACATTCCTTTCTTCTCCTTCTGTTAATCAAATCTTAATCTCAAAAGACTCATCTTAAGGTTTACCTTCTCCATATTTAAAGTATCTTTAAGCCTCTAAGTCCATACAACAATTTGTCCCTTTTCCTTAATATTCACCTGAGAAGCTTAGGTACTATCGGGGCTCAACCAACCCCGGAGATTCCAATTTAGGTGGTGTGGATGAGACCCAAGAATCTCTGCATTTTCAAGGTTCACTGATGATTCTAAAATACTTGTAGGTTTGGTTTTCCAGATTTGTGGTATGAATAGAACACAAACTGTCCTGTATTAATGTTTAACCATGCAGGCAGCCCTACCATAGCACCATTATCACAGTACTTATCACATTACTAAACTCCTTGAAGGTAGAAACCCGTAGGAGCTAATGTAGTTTAGGAATATAGCATGTGTACAATGAAAGTTTACCAAATTAGTGAACAAGGGCTCTGAAGCAGGACAGATTTAGACTGCAATCCTGTGTTGCCTTCACTTGGACAAGTTACTTAACTCTAAGCTTTGGTTTACTTCTCTGTAAAGTAGGGATAACAAGCCTTATGTGACAAAAATTTTTAAGGATTAAATTAATTAATGTATGTAAAACACCTAGCATACTCCCTGAGACATGGTAACAAGTGTTAAACACCTGGTCCACTCTCTTAAAAAAAAAAAAAGACCATTAAAATTTATTTTTTGTACCCTCCACATGACCTAGCACTGCACTCTATAAATAGGACACAATTAATAAGTATCTGTTACCTTAACTATAGCAAAAACCAGTTGCCTCTTAGACATTCCACACATACCAGGTATGCGGGCCCTGAGATGCTTCTGGAGATAGATTGCAGAGCATAACATAAATTCATTATGTATAAAACAGTGGTGCCCTGCCATCTTCATTTCCAACCATCTGCCTCACTTTTGAATATTCCCACAGAAGTCACAAGCACTCGAGTATGATAGAGCTTATTAGGAGCTTGAGAAAGTGATTGTTGTGTTTTCAAGAATTCCATTTGTTTCTTTTCTTACACAACTCATTCTGACACTATCTATGTGACTTAATTAGTTACTCCATAGGAATAGGTCATGAAAAAAAAAATACCAGCAGTAATCTATTACACCATCCTATATATATATATATATATATATATATATATATATATATATATATTTTTTTTTTTTTTTTTTTTTTTTTTTTTTTTTTTTTCCTTTTTTCTTTTTGTCCCTCCTTTATAAAAGATAGAGCTGAGTCCTAGCCGGTTTGGCTCAGTGGATAGAGCGTCGGCCTGCGGACTGAAAGGTCCCAGGTTCAATTCCGGTCAAGGGCATCTACCTTGGTTGCAGGCACATCCCCAGTAGGAGGTATGCAGGAGGCAGCTGATCGATGTTTCTCTCTCATCGATGTTTCTAACTCTCTATCTCTCTCCCTTCCTCTCTGTAAAAAAATCAATAAAAATATATTTTAAAAAAAGATAGAGCTGAATTTAAGAAACAACTGAAACCCCTAATAAGCAATTTTCTGATGCTACCTTCAAAATATTTCTTCACTATGAATAGCTTTACTTGAGTGTCTGACAATGTACATAAGGTTTGTACTCTTTGATGCTAGGGTGCTACTCAGGCAAAATTAAGCAAGTATCAGATATCATTCTAAATCACTTTCAAAATTTGAGGAACCAGTCATAAAACAGAAATGAGTGATTATTTTTAAAGTTACTGAAACACACGGCTAAGCAGTTCCAATTGACTAAAAGATAGCAATAACAACAACAACAACAAAAGATCAAGGAAGATTTCAAAGGGGGTAATCAATCAATAAAGTATGTCAGATCAAGGAGCTTCAAGTAAGTTTAACCAAATACTTCAAACTTAAACAAATTTCTCTCTTAAAGAGAGAATCATACTTTGGCCAAAGTTCTAAAAGTTCCTGTGCCAACAAGAAATTATTACTATTTTTCTGACAAAGTTTTTACTTCAGCAATTAAAATATTGCAGGTTGAGTACCAAATGCAGAATATGAGGCAGTTTTTCTTTTCACATGAACTGAAAATTAATATCCGCCAGGTAAATTTTACACGTATCAAACTTTTAATTCAGTATTAGATGAGGTGAAGCTATCTTTCAAACCACAATGATTCTATTTGCCTATGAGTCTTAACAAATTTAAACACAGCCACAAAAAAGCTAACCTATGTTACTTTAAGAGACTGCTGTTTTTTAAGAGGTGACTCTACTTCCTTACATCTGTTTTTCAAAAATATATTTTATTGATTTTTTTTACAGAAAGGAAGGGAGAGGGATAGACAGAAATATCGATGAGAGAGAAACATCGATCAGCTGCCTTCTGCACACCCCCAACTGGGGATGTGCCCGCAACCAAGGTACATGCCCTTGACAGGAATCAAACCTGGGAACTTTCAGTCTGCAGGCCGACGCTCTATCCACTGAGCCAAACCAGTTAGGGCACTTCCTTACATCTTTAACTTAATCTCTGATTTAGAAATATAAAACATTTAAAACCAGGGACCAATTATTTTCATTTAAATCACCCAGACTACATATTATATACTCTACATTTGCTTTACAACAATTAATATCTATCTGTCAATCAATGAGTCTTAGAATTTATTTAAATAAGTTGATTGTCACAAAAAAGATCTAACTTATCTCAAGTTTCCAAACCCATTTAATAACTTGCATGTTTCTTTTTTAACTTTCTTTTGCTCTCTACTAATACGATTAAGCATGCTTAGAAAATAGTTTATCCCAAACACCAATTTCACTTACATTATCATGTTTAAAAAAACACAACATCTTCAATTCCCGGAAGACCCTTTTGCAAGAGACCAGATTCTGGAAGACGTTGGGCATCTTTTTGAGTGCTACTCTCTTTCCATCTCTTGGATCTGTTACTGACCTAAAGAAGCAATATTTGGAGGAGAGGGAAGAAAGACAAAGAAATCAATTCCAAACCTCATTCTTTAATGTTTCAGAGTATGACAAATATCTTCATCTTAAAAACTCAACATTAAATCCACTTAATAATGCTTAAGGTGCCAGTGAGAAAGAAGATTAAAAAAAAGTACACACCTATAATCAATGGGAATGTTTAGCCCCCACAATTCATTTGCCATGCTTTTTCCTTTGTTTATTTTTATAAAAGCTAGCAAGAATTTACTGACAACAGCAAAAACACACTTAGGTCAGTGGAACAGGAAGGGCATAGCAGAAGCAGCAGGAGAGCCCAGGCTGGGCTGCTTTGGCTCACTGGGAAGTCAGAGAAAAGGGGCCTTGGAGACAGGTTCAGCAGATTAGCTGGGGACGAGCTGCCACTGTCCACTGCTCCCCTGGTTCCAAGTCTTGCGGGGCCCCTGAATTTTAGGAGATATGTGCTTGTGAGGGAAGGAGAAGGGAAAGGAAATGGCATGGGCGTGCTCCCTGGAGGGAGAGTGCCACTTATTCCTTTATTTTTAATCCCTGTCCAAATTTTTATAAACAGTCACTTTTTCTGAGATGTTACTTAGCAATATATCTGCGATTGGGAGGACTATTAGTGGCAAAGCCATTTTAAAGATGGGAGGAAAAAGGTATAGAGCATTAACATAATTGAGGTCAAATTAGTTTTATAAGATTTATTTTCAGAACCAAATTCAATATAGAAGAGATGTGCATTCAGATGTTATTGCATTAAATTCAACATATCTTTTAGTTTCTTGTATAAACAAACAGCTTTTAGTAATAAGGACTCAAAATTTCAGTACCACTATTAGTTGAACAGTGTCCCCCCATGAGAAGGCTAAGTGCCAGCTTCCGCCTGTAGCTTCTAGGTTATGATAACTTCTTTTGTTTCTCAGCCTTGGCTGTGATAGTTGCCTCCTATAATTACTATCTCTTCAACAGCCCACAGTCCCACTTTTTACTCATTTAGCCTTCTAGCACCTGTAAAACCAATTCCCTGTAGTTCCTGCCTTATAGTTAAACTATTAGTGTGGTTTCCATTTTTCTGACTGGACATAATTGACACAAATTGTTTTAAAAAATAATCAATAAATCTGGTAAATATGGCCGTTTGGTAAATTGATTTTCCATAAATTAACATGAAGATTTTACTTCCCTTCCACCCATCTATGAACATTTGTCCTTGTATAATTTACTAGAAGCCTGATGCACGAAATTTGTGCAAGAGTAGGCTTTCCTTCCCCCTGCTGCTGGCCCCGGCTTCCCTCTGGCACCCAGGACGCAGGCTTCCCAGCAGCTGGCAGGCACCCAAGCTTCCCTCGCAACCCTGCTTCGTCCGGAAGGATATCCAGTCTAATTAGCATATTACACTTTTATTATTATAGATTCCTGTCATGTTTATTTTGCTAATCATTCCCAGCTACCACTATCTTTCAGTTCCTGTAATAGTCATCCAATGCTTTGGGTATCACTCCCAGATTTGTGTCATTTAAAAATCTGACCTATAGCCCTGGTCAGGTAGCTTAGTTGGTTAGAGCACTGTGCTGATTACACCAAGACTGTGGGTTTAATCTCCAGTCAGGGCACATATAAGAATCAACCAATGGCTGTTGCTGGGTTGGGTCAGTGGATAGAGCATTGGCCTGTGAATGAAAGGTCCTGGGGTCAAGGGTTGTGTCTTGATCCTCAGTAAGGGGCGTGCAGGAGGCAGCAAGTCAATGATTCTCTCTCATCATTGATATTTCTATCTCTCTCTACTTTCCATTCAATAAAAATATATTTTAAAAAAGAAAAAAGAATCAACCAATGAACGCATAAATAAGTGGAATAAGAAACTGATGTCTCTCTCTTAAATCAATAAATGAAAGTTAAACAAAAAATTGGACCTGTATGTCATCAATGCCTTTACCTAAGCAATTAAAATTTAGGGTAGAACTGAAAATAGACCTGTGAAACAGACACAACACTAGAAACCATGAGATTTAAATTTAATCAATCTTAGGTATGGTTATTGTATTATTTAACTAACTACAGTCACTGTTTATTTCTCCATTTTCCTTGCACACAAGGAAATCAGACATTCATCAAATTGCTTTCCTGAAAATAAAGGAATCCTGTTATTTACCTATCTAAAAACCATACCAAACTTCTTTATGAATATCATAGTATCTTAGTGACCACTACTTCCTTTCCCAAGTGTTCACAAAACTCTTAAATCTTGTACTCTAGTATTTTTAAATAGCATGAAGACTCTTCTTTCTTCAATTAATTGAAAATTTGGTAAAACCATTAAATATTATTATTTTTAACTCTTTAATATCTTGAAAAGTAATTCCACTAGGCTAAGAAACCAAACATTCCTTTTTTTTGAGTCACCAATGAAGCGTTTTGTGTTTGTTTGTTTTTTAATAATTCTTTATTGTTGGAAGTATTACTTATGTCCCTGTTTTTCCCCCATTGACTCCCTCCAGTCCATCCCCAACTCCTAGAAGACCCAACATTCCTGACAGTTTCTTTAAAAATACCAACCAAACATATTTGCCAGTCTGATACAGGGTTCAGCTCCAAAATATACAAAGAACTTACACAACTCAGCACCAGGAAGACAAACAATCCAATTAAAAATGGGCAAAGACTTAAATAGACACTTCTCCAAAGACATACAGATGACCAACAGACATATGTAGAGATGCTCACATCACTAATCATCAGGGAGATGCAAATTAAAACCACAATGAGGTATCATCTCACGCCTGCCAGAATGGCTATCATCAATAAAACAAACAAGCGCTGGTGAGTATATGGAGAAGAGGGAGCCTTAGTGCACTGCTGGTGGGAATGCAGACTGGTGCAGTTACTGTGGAAAACAGTATGGAGCTTCCTCAAAAAAATAAATATGGAACTGCCTTTTGACCCAGCAATCCCACTTCTGGGTATATACACTAAGAATACCAAAACACAAATCAGAAAGAATGTATGTACTCCTATGTTCATAGTAGCATTATTTATAACTAGAGGCCTGGTGCACGAAATTCATCCCCAGGGGTGGGAGTTCAGGGGGGCTGTGTATCCCTCAGTTCAGCCTGCACCCTCTCCAATCTGGGACATCCCTCTCACAATCCAGGACTGCTGGCTTCCAACCACTCACCTGCCTGCCTGTCTGATTGCCCCTAACCACTCTACTGCCAGCCTGATCGATGCCTAACCGTTCCACTGCTAGCCTGATTGCCCCCAACCGCCCTCCCCAGCTGGCCATCTTGCGGGGCCTATCTTGTGTCCACATGGGGGTGGCCATCTTGTGTTGGAGTGATGGTCAATTTGCATATTACCTCTTTATTAGATGGGATAACCAAAATTTGGAAACAGCCCAAGTGCCCATCAGTAGATGAGTGGATAAAAAAAGCTGTGGTACAGCCCTCAATGGTGTCAGCCCAGTGAAAGGTTGAGGGTTCAATTCCCAGCCAAGGGCATGTACCTGGGTTGCAGGCTTGATCCCGGGCCTGGATGGGGCATGTGCAGGAGGCAACCAATCGCCATGTCTCTTTCACATAGATCTTCTCTTTCTCTCTCGGCCTCTCTCTCTCTACCCCACCCTCCCTCCCACACTCTTTAAAAATCAATGGAGCTCTAGCCAGCTTGGCTCAGTGGATAGAGCATCAGCCTACGAACTGAAGGGTCCCAGGTTCGATTCTGGCCAAGGGCACATGCCTGGATTGTGGGCTTGATCCCCAGTAGAGGCGTGCAGGAGGCAGCCAATCAATGATTCTCTCTCATTATTGATGTTTCTATCTCTCTCTCCTTTTCCCTTCCTCTCTGAAATCTATAAATATTTTTAAAAATCAATGGAAAAAATATCCTTGGGTGAGAATTTAAAAAATTTTTATTTACAAAATGGAATACTATGAGTGCATAAAAGAGAAGGAACTCTTACCTTTAGCGACAGCATGAATGAATCTGGAGATTATTATGCTAAGTGAAATAAGCCCATCAGACAAAGACAAATATCAAATGATATCACTTGGAATCTAATGAACCGAATAAACTGACGAACAAAACAGAACCAGAGGCATGGATATATGGAAACATAGACTGATAAATGTCAAAGAGGAAGGGGGTTGAGGGGATTGAATAAAGGATTAGCTAAAGAACATATATGCATAGCCCATGGACAGACAATAGTGTGGTGAGGGCCAAGGTTGCGGGGGGGGGGGGGGGGGGTGGAGAGAGGAAGAACTTGGTGAAGGTGGGCAAAAGGGTGAGAGAATGGGGGACATCTGCAATAGTGTCAACAATAAAAAATTTATATTAAAAAAAAAGAAAAGAAAACCAAGATCTACAACATTGCTTAAAAACCATGTAAACTATAAAAGTAAAATAGGAAGGAAACTGAGTCTATTTAATTTAGGCTATTAAAAATATTTTTCTGTCTAAATATATCACTCTAGAAGAGAAAAAATGTCAATGAAATGGCAAGAAAGGAAAATTTTGGATCACACATTGCATTTAATTGCCAATGTCTCTTCAACCTTCTTTAGTCTAAGACTGATTACTTAGCACTTCTTTGACTTTCATGATATTGCCGTTTTTGAAGAGTATAGGCCAGTATTTTGTAAACTGTTCCTTAACTTCAGTCTGCCTGGTGTTTTCTCATGACTAGTACAGGTTATGCATTTTTAACAGGAATAACACAGAAGGTGTGTCTGCTCAGTGCATCACAGTAGGAGACACACGGTACCAATTTCCCCCATTACTGCTGATTAACTTTGATTACTTGGATGAAGTGTCTGTCAGATCTCTCCACTGCAAAGTTACTATTTTTCCCCTTCTAACTGTGTAAATATTCTTTTTCTGATTCAACTTACTGCCTTTCGTATCCACTGATGCTTTTTGCCAAAATCAATTATTTCTATGACTGGTTCTTTAATAATTTTAATACCCACACAATAAATATTTGCTCTTACAAGGTTAGTACTGTACCTTGTTGTTTTAAGGTGAAATTCACAAAGCAGCCTTTTATTTTATTATTCATGCAAAAGTCAGTCATGCCTGTGGCTGGTAACAATATAACCCTAATGAATGTGAATGGCTGTGCAGTAATTTCACGCCATGTTGAGTTTGTTCTCTCTAAACTTGAGGTAGCAGATGCTTTAATTCAGCACAAATAGTACCAAAGAACTCAGATAAGTGTGGAAGCCTGTTACACAGGAATTCTTCTATTTTCTTTGTTACTGAAAGGCTTCCTATGCTTAGTTTCTCTGCTGTTGGAATACCCTCGTTATTCTAACTGCACTTGTTAGGAGTTCCAGCTGTAGAGAAAAGCAACAACATTTAGGGCAAATTTCTTCATTTCAGAAAAAAACAAAGAGCCTTCAAACAACTCACTTACCAGTAACTTATTTTCTCTACTAAATATAGATGGCCTAAATAAAACAGTACATCTGTCCTTTCATCTGATTACTTTCATGGGCATTCAAGTTATGCTAACAACATTTACTTTCTAAGTTTTATTTATTATTATTATTATTTTAAAATATATTTCTTTATTGATTTCAGAGAGGAGGGAAGAGGGAGAGAGAGATAGAAACACCAATGATGAGAGAGAATCATCAATTGGCTGCCTCCTGCACCCCTCTTCCCCCCAATGGAGATCGAGCTTGCAACCCAGGCTTGTGCCCTTGGCCAGAATCGAACCTGGGATCCTTCACCCCGCAGGCTGACGTTCTACCCACTAAGCCAAACTTGCTAGAGCTACTTTCTAAGTTTTAAATTAATGTTTGATTCTACAAACACTATATTAATGCCTGGATTGCAGGCTCGATCTGGTATGGGGCATGCAGGAGGCAGTCGATCAATAATTCTCTCTCATCACTGATGTTTCTCTCTCCCTCTCTCTCCCTGAAATCAATAATAATAATAATAATAATAATAATAATAATAATAATAAAGTACAATACTGAGACCAGGAAACTTTTAAGATGTGGTGTGGTCATTTTTATTGTCGTTTCCAGGAAACTGTAACCATTGCCACAAATCTGCTTAAATTACTGACAAGCAGAAGGAACGAAACAAAGTGCAACTTATTATGGGGACACTTTCTCAGACACTACATCTGTGATTTTTAACTGCTGAGCTGCAAGATTTTTTAAAATATGCAATACATGACTATTTGGTCAGGAGCAATGACCTCCTTTCCCTTAGATTGTCAAATAAAAAAATGTCAACAGACAACACAACAATAGCCATCTAGTGTGAAAGAATCAAAATTATACCAACTCTTGTTATACTGGCAAAAGTTATATTTTCCAGTGTGCCTCAGAATTTTAGCAATTAATTTATGTGTGCCATGAGATAAAAAAAAAAAGGTTGGAAATTGCCGAACTAGAATGTTAAAACTTTAAATTAATATAACTATTCAGTAAGAATCTCCAAGAAATTTTATGTTCCTCATTCATTTTCTGTAAAGAATCTTTTTTCCACAAGTTTTAACAGCTTCAAAATTCATGTTTCTGATAAGATTTTTAAGTATATTCAAAGCAAATAAATAACTTACAGTGCAAATAAATAACTTATAATGAGAATGCTTCCACTTGGATTAAGAAATCAGGTTCTTATAATTCTATTCACATAAACTTGTAATAAGTAATATTCTATTTTTTGCTAAACATACAATTACTATGTCAACTGTACTAATATAGTACATATATCAATAGTAGAACCTAATTAGATTCTAAATATTTAGATCATTGCTTTCGTGTTCACTTTAAAATTCATTTCCTTAAAAGTTATATTTACTTGTATTTAGATTAAATCTGCTTGATAAAATAGCAAACTATAAGGCAAAATTTCTGACAACGAAGTCTAAAAAATGTATTTTACTTGTAACTTTATGTTTGTTTTATGTTTAAGGATGCTATAGATTAGGGAATAAATAATGTATTTTATGTCTCTTTCTAATCAGAATTTTAACAGGTTATTATTTGTGTACACTCTTGATATAATTTACAGAGCTGCATATTATTTAGAACACATCTTCTAAACATCCCTGTCTCCACCCAAAAATACATTAAAAAATCCTCACCTTTTATATTTAATTTCTTCCAACAGTTGGGGTTTTCTAATTTTTTTAATGTTTATTTAAATTTGGCATTTGCTGAATTAGCTCTATACATAAGAGATTCTTTAAAAAAATATTTTTATTGATTGCAGAGCAGAGAGGAAGAGAGAGGTAGAAACATCAATGAGAGAAAATTAATCATTGATCGGCTGCCTCCTACATGCTCCCCATTGGGGATCTAGCTGGCGACTCAGGCATATGCCCTGACCAGGAATCGAACCATGACCTCCTGGTTCATAGATAGACGCACAACCACTGACCCATGCTGGTCAGGCAAAAGAGTCTTTGCCTTTTTAAAAAAAGATACTTATAGCCCTATCTGGTTTGGCTCAGTGGATAGAGCATCGGCCTGCGGACTGAAGGGTCCCAGGTTCGATTCCGGTCAAGGGCATGTACCTTGGTTGTGGGCACATCCCCAGTAGGAGGTGTGCAGGATGCAGCTGATCGATGTATCTCTCTCATAGATGTTTCTAATTCTCTATCCCTCTCCCTTCCTCTCTGTAAAAAAATCAATAAAATATATTTTTTAAAAAAGATACTTATAAAATGACCCCCAAATTTGTTAATTTGAAATTATAAGAAAAAAAGGCCTTATACAATTGCTAAACCAAAGCAGTGAAATAGTACATTCTTTTCCTCATAGCCTAACACTACCGATAAGAAGAAAAACATCTACATTTAACTGAACGAGTTAAATATGAACTTAAACATTCTCTAATGTTGTGTTTAAATAAGTAGAAATAATGATCCCAGCAGGTGAGATAGTACTGGGCCATTCTGATCTGTACTGAGATACCTAGAGGTGCTAAGTAAAGGAGGACTAAGGCCCTAGCTGGTTTGGCTCAGTGGATAGAACATTGACCTGCGTACTGAAGGGTCCTGGGTTCGATTCCAGTCAAGGCAAATGCCTGGATTGTGGGCTTGATCCCCGGTAGGGTGGGCAGAAGGCAGCCGATCAATGATTCTCTCTCATAATTGATGTTTCCATCTCTCTCTCCCTCTCCTTTCCTCTCTGAAATCAATGAAAAAATATTTTTAAAAAGAGGCAGAGTAAGATACAGGCAAAGCATCCAGTATCAGCCTGCCACATTTATTTTCAAATACTACTAGTGAATAAGATCTAACTTTTAAGACCTCCTCAACTCCCCACCAATAATCATTGTTTAATTTAAAACATAGGTGAAAATCATTTTACACTAACTACTATGGTCTTGTGAATATTTTATTGTTCTTTAGACTACAATTAATTAGTTCCATCCTTATTGCGGACACTAGGAAGCCATAGGAGTTATAGAGACTCTTTCTCCGCAGTCATTGTCAAGTATCTCTGTGAGGGGCCTGCAGAAAGTTGCAACACTGTTCTTTTCAGCGGGGATCTTCTCATGTTAGAGAGTGAACATGACACAGCCTACTCTGCCAAGTTTAGGAGGTTTGTATGTCCACTAGCCACAGCCCTCTTCCAGAAACAGAAATATGAATACTGTAGGGGGAGGAAAACCAGTTGCAATGAAGAACAGGTTTCAGCCACAGAAGAAAACAATTCATAACTGCATCTCTTTGCATTTTAACACTTGTAGCAATAAGAGGTTACGCAGTGGTTCTCAACCTTCCTAATGTTGCAACCCTTTAATACAGTACCTCATGTTGTGGTGACCCTCAACCATAAAATTATTTTGTTGCTAATTCATAACTGTAATTTTGCTACTGTTATGAATCGTAATATAAATATCTGACATGCAGGATGTATTTAGGCGACCCCTGTGAAAGGGTCATTTGACCCCCAAAGGGGTCGCGACCCACAGGTTGAGAACTGCTGGGTTAAAGGATAACCAAAACTGAAACAATGTGACACAAATGTGCTTGCTTTTAATCCCATTGATGATTTCCTGATAGTTAAAAAATAGCAGTTTTTGTTGTACATTAGAAGTTTATAAATATTGAAGACACCAAATGAAAGAACAGTTTTATTCACATGGTTTACAACAATAAGGCCAATGTCAAAAATTGTAAAGAATTTAGAAATAAAAAGTTCATATAATAAGAAAAAGTTATTTTTAATTACTATAGAAAATGTTTTATCATTTAGTATTTTAATGGCTATGCTACTATTTATTAAAATATTTAGGAAGTAAAGATTTACTTAGGCAGTGTAAATACTGTTAGTATAACTTGAATGCTTATTAAGGTAAGTTGAAATTATTAAATTACTTAACATAAAATGTAATCCCAATATGCTGTTAAAAGCAAACTGAACATACCAGCCAAAAACCAGTAAAAGTTCATTTTTTAAATAAAAAGTGAAATTTGGATATGGCTTGGAATTATGGTTACAAATAAAATGGCCACATATTCTAGATGTATACTTAATTATATATAGATGTAAAGACATAAGATCTAAGATTTGTTTTAAAATATTTCAGTAAGTATTGTTGACAGAAATAAAGCAAATCTTAGTAATTATTGAATTACTAGAGGCCCGGTACACGAATTTGTGCACAGGTAGGGTCCAGCTGGTCTGCTCTAATGGGGGCCCATGAGGCCAGGCTGGCCAGGGGGAGAGGCCACAGGCAGTTGGCTGGCCGGCCCCTGATTGGGGTGCTGGGGGTCGTTCGGGGGCAGGGCCGACTGGGGGGAGGGGCCGATCGGGGCCCAGATCAGGCTGGCTGACTGCCACAGTGCACATCATAGCCACTGGTCATTCTGGTCATTCACCATTCTGGTTGCTGGGCTTTTATATATATAGATTAGTGGGTATAATGGGAACTAACTATTCAAAAGTAAAGGTATTGCAGGTTTAAAAATTTTCAAAATAAAATTTAAATATACAAAAAATACTACTTATAATGTCAATAATACCCAATATGGTACAGTAAAGCTAACAAAAGCTATGCATGACTTCTCACACACAAAGACTAAAAAAACCCCAAACATTAGTGGGAAATTAAAGACATAAATGGAGAGACATGGATATTCATGGATTAGAAAACTTAATATTGTAAACATTTTCATTATCCCCAAACGAATTTATAGATTCAATGAAATTCTAATCAAAATCCCAACAGGTTTCTTTTTGTGAAACTACACAAATTAGGTTGAAAGTTTTTTTTTTTAAATGCAAAATATGCCAAAGACAGCAAAGATACTCTTTAAAAAAATAAGGTGGGAAACATTGCTTTTCAGATAGAAACATCCTATATAATAAAAGCCTAATATGCGAAGTGTCCAGTCATCTGCTCAACCAATCAAAGTGTACTATGCTAAGGATATGCTAAGGCCACTCAACTGCTTGCTATGGCGTGCATTGACCACCAGGGAGCAGACACTCCAACCGGTAGGTTAGCTTGCTGTTGGGGTCTGCCCGATCGGGACTGAGTGAGACGGGCCGGACAGGCCTGGAGCCCTCTCGTGGTCCCTCCCTGGCTGGCCAACCTCCTGCGTCCCTCATCATTCACTGGTGGGGTCCCTTGGCCTGGCCTGTGAGAGGGTACAGGCTAGTGTGCAAATTTCACGCACTGGGCCTCTAGTTTATTATAAGCTAATTTAGACTATAATTTTGGTGCAATACACCAATAAAAGAGAAATATAACCCAGAGATATTCTCACATAGATAGGCACTTGGCTTACCATAAAAGTGTCTTTGCAGTTGGGAACACTGTGCCTTAGATTGTTTCTCAGCTTCAAAGCCATCTGTCTAAACAGTGATAATTCTGGGGCTAAGAGTAAAAACCAGTTTGGTTTTGCCAACTAGTTCCAGGTTAAGCTCTGCCAATAAAGGACTTCAGAGGTGACAGCAAGGCTGTAGAAGGAAAAAAGGGACTTGCTCTTTCCTGCAGGCTTCCTGTCTCCCGTTCTATGTCACCCTAGCAATACTTCATTCCCAGAAGTGATAGTGCCTTCCTGTAACAACAGGTGAACTCAGTTACAGTTTTTCCAACACTTGCGGAAACAGCCTCACTGCATCCTGCACCTCAGATATCAGCACTAGGGAGTTAGTATCTTTTTCTTAGATATCTAAATTCCTCCTCCATGGGGTTCCTAAGTCTTAAAACTTGCAACCTCTTCCCTTTATTTCTCCTCTTGTAGGGATGGTACCCGTTACTTCTGTGTTACCTATTGTTCTCATTCTGTCTTTTTACATACCTACAACTTTAAATTTTAGTTATAATCAACTTTACAGTTAATTAACAACTCCCCCCACCTCCATACTAAACTGGGTTTAAATAACTGATATAATTTCTTGGCAAATACAACATTCTTTTCAATATATGGTACTGGAACAACTGGATAGCCATATGAAAAAACAGAGTCAACTTTCATTCCTAATTCACACACAAAAATAAATTTAGATGGACAGTAGATATAAATGTGAAAATCAAAATCACATAACATTGAGATGATAACATACAGAAGAACGTTTTTATGATATTGGGGCAGGGAAAGAATCTTTAATAGGACACAAAAAGTGTTTATCATAATGAAAATTTTTTTATCTCTACATTGTTAACAAAAATGCAGCCTGGCCAGTGGTTGAATATTGACCTATGAACCAAGAGGTCACAATTCGATTCCTGATCAGGGCACAACACCTGGGTTGTAGGCTCGATCCCCAGTAATGCACTGGCAGGAGGCAGCCAATCAATGATTTTCTCTCATCATTGACTTTTTTTTTATCTCTCTCTTCCCCTCTACCTTCCTTTCTGAGCTCAATAAAAATATTAACTTTTTTTTTAAAAAAAGTAAAAATGCAAGTCACATAGAAAATGCTTGTAGCACACACATAAGGAACAAAGGGCTTTTATCCAGATTCATACAGAACTTCTACAAATCTATTTTTAAAAAGGGCTTGAATAGGCATTTTATTAAAAAAGGATAATCCAAATGGCCACCAAACACATGAAAAGGATCTTAACCTCATTAGTCATTTGGGAAATAAAAATTAAAATCACAATAAGAACATATTATACAACCACCAAAGTGACTAATACTTAACAGTCTGATCATACCAAATGTTTGGTGAAATGTAATGCAATAGAAATGGTTTGGTGAAAACGTAATGCAATGGAAATTCTTATAGACTGCTAGTAGGAATGTAAATTGGTAGAATCTTTGGAAAACAGGTTGGCTTTATATAATAAAATGAATAATGTAAACACTGTGACCAAGCATTTTGACTCCTAAATATATACCTCGAAAAGAATGTGCACATCTATACACTAAAACACAAACAGGAGTATTCAAGGTAGCAATATTTGTAATAGCCTTAAAACCAGACACAACTCAAATATCCATAAAGAGGAGAATGGATAAACAAATTGTTATATATTCATATAATGGGATATTTTACAGCAATTAAAACGAACCATCACTACAAGAAATACCACAGATGAATCTCACAAATATAAACTTTGTGATGCTAAATCATTGTACATTACTGTATGTGTGTTACTATATAACTAAAAAGGTAAAGACAAACTTCCCAGTTAAAGTTGAGCATTACAAAGCATTTTAGATAACAATCTGTATAATGACTAATATTTAAAGCAGAAGATTCTTTTCTTTTTTTTCCTATAAATATATACATCAATTCCAGACCAGTGGATTTTGCCATATCTTTTCTTGTGCCACTAGTTCATTCTGTAAAGAGTATACATAATATTTTTCTTATGTTTTGGTAGAATTCCAAAGGAATTTGCTTGCTTAGAAAAAAAATGTTTTCTTCATCATTACACAAGAATTATGTTATTAAGAAGCATTCCATAGGAGAGTGCTGTCAGCAGAATTACAGTCCCACTCCTAATCTAATCACAATCTCCTAGCTTCTTCCATTGTGAAGCAAAATGCTGAAGCAGCTACATTTTATAGATGTGCTTCAGGTTTTTAATTAGTTAGCCTTTTAAAAGCAACCAAAACCAAAAATATTGTAAATACAAAACAGGAGGCAAGACTTCCAGCTGTGGTAAACTGAAGAGGTCAGCAAATCTCCTCCCAAAACAATTATAAAACTCAACAAAACTGTCAAAAACAGCCATTTCAGTCCTGAAAACAACCAAAGTCAAATGAAAAATTTTAAAGTGTTTATTTATAAAAAATTGTGGAATTTGGGGTAAGAATAGTGGGAGTCAGTGGCATTACTGCTTGGGGCTGCTCCTTACCTACCTTCCACACCCAAACCAAGCACAATGCAATAGTTTACCTGGGCTGGTATGGTCAGGAAAACCAGCTTTATTGCTAGGGGATGCTGATGTGATTTGAAGTGAAGGGCAAAAAACTACATACCCAGTGGCACTGAGAGTAAAAGTATTAAATTCGACTGAAAAAGAACAAAGAAAGCCTATAGCTCTCCTAGTCTAAAGCTGCTGTCCCTGCTGGGAAGAGGGGTAGAATAACAGAAATTAAGAATTTAATAAGGAGATCCTGGAAATGAGAGCCATGGGGGGCTAGGTAAATTACACACATCCCTGGCTAAGTGGAGGCTCCATATATGCTCAAAGCTGTCCAAAGAAGAGGGCCTAAGCTCTCCACATACTGAAGCTGAATGGGAGGCTTCCCACATGTGAAAAAAAGTACCGAGAGGCTCAGCAGAAAAAAAAAGCTAGGGCATACTTGAAAACTAGATGAGCTTCCTAACACACTCACATATGAATCAACAAAGGGTAGACGGAAGTCTTTCTAGCTCAAGGTATTTGAGAACATCCTTTAACCAATCACTGGCTGACCACTAAGCTATATAGACACAAGGAGGACCTCAAGAAGGCCAGGATAAAAATAAAAAAATAATTAAAAACCAAACAACTGAGTAGAGATTTCAGTGCCTGCACCTCACAGGGGAGAAAGATTTTGAATATTAAGCCCAGTCAAGTTAATTAAATATAAGTAAACATACAAAATAATAGCAATAATGATAACCCAGGGGTGGGAGAGGGGCTAGGGAGGAAATCAGATTGAGTTGTTACAATATACCAGTGATTTCAACCTCCTTCTTGGCACACATAAACTAATCACTAAAATTCTGCAGCACCAGAAACTGTATTATATATTTTTCTGATCTGACAAAAAAAAAAAAAAAAAAAAAAAGGTATAATTCTGATTCATTCATACCAGACATCTATTGTTGTGTTGGCTGTTGTCATTTTTTTATTTGACAAAGGTCACTGCATGTTTTAAAAATTCTTGTGGGTGACACAGCATGATGGCAGCATAGGTAAACACCGTAAATGCAGCCGTGCACAACTATTTCAGAATAACCACGAAAACACGGACACCACCCACACCCACAGGAAGGCTGGCTGAGTGAAAATTCTACAACTAGAAAGAGACTGAGACTCAGAGGAGTGGCGGAAGCAAAGTACAGAGGTACAGAGGCGCGCGCATGGGGCTCGGGGAGAGGCCTGGTGCCGGAGACGCGGTTCTTTTTCAAACTGGAAGGAGCCACAAGCTCCCGGCAGCTCTGAACTCCAGTTCCAGACGAGTTTCTGGGGACCCAGACGCACACCCGGAGAAGGGGGGACTGACTGGCACCGGGAGGAAATCCAAAACGGGTTTCTCTCAGCATTGCTTGCAGCAATTACCGTGGGACACAGAGATCCAGTGTCTCTCAGCCCAGGGCTGAGAATCCGCCATAGCTGTTTGCTCCGCCTTGTGAATTCCCCAAGGCCCCGCCCCTCCCAAGCTGCATCAGAGGCTTTTACATATTAAAGGCTGAGTAGCCTAAGGCAAAGGCTAAATCAACACCTCCTTAGAGATACAAGAGCCAGCGTACCGAGTGGTCAGAGTGGGACCATCCTAAATAAAACTCAGATCCACAAGGGACACACCTGGGGCAGACGCAGTGAGCACAAAAGCCCCACTGAAACAACTCTTGCCCCATAAGGGTGTCTCCAGCACAGAAGTTCTCCCACTGTAGACACAGCTGACTCTCAAAACCAAGTGGCTTAGAGGTTAATTCCTCTCAGTGATCACCTAACTCAGAAAGGGAAGCAGCCAAAATGCGGAGACAAAGAAACAGGTCACAAATGACAGAAATGGAGGAAAGAAAACAATAGGATATAGATTCAAAACCACGGTTATTAGGTGTTTCAATAATTTTCTAGAGACTGCTGATAAATTTAGTGAGACCCTTGAGCATATGAAAAGGACCAACTAGACATTAAGCATACACTGACTGAAATAAAGAATAATATACAGAGATCCAACAGCAGACGAGAGGATGGCAAGAATCAAGTCAAAGATATGAAATATGAAGAAGCAAAACCCACCCAACCAGAAAAGCCAAAAGAAAAAAGAATAAAAAATATGAAGATAGTGTAAGAAGTCTCTGGGACAACTTCAAGCATACGAACATCAGAATTATAGGGATGCCAGAAGAAGAGAGAGAGCAAGATATTGAAAACCTATTTGAAGAAATAATGACAGAAAACTTCCCCCACCTGGTGAAAGAAATAGACTTCCAAGTCCAGGAAGGGCAGAGAGCCCCAAACAAAAGGAACCCAAGGAGGACCACACCAAGACACATCATAATTAATATGCCAAGAGCAAAAGACAAGGAGAGAATCTTAAAAGCTGTAAGAGAAAAGCAGTTAGTTACCTACAAGGGGGCACCCATATGACTGTCAGCTGATTTCTCAACAGAAACTTTGCAGGCCAGAAGGGAATGGCAAGAAATATTCAAAGTGATGAATAGCAAGAACCTCAGCCAAAATTACTTTACCCATCAAAGCTATCATTCAGAATTGAAGGTCAGACAAAGAGCTTCACAGACAAGAAAAAGCTAAAAGAGTTCATCACCACTCAACCAGTATTATACGAAATGCTGAAAGGTATCCTTTGAGAAGAGGAAGAAGAAAAAGGAAAGTAAAAATTATGAACAACAAATACATATCTATCAACAAGTGAATCTAAGAATCAAGTGAATAAAAAATCTGATGAACAGAATAAACTGGTGAATAGAATAGAATCAGAGGCATAGAAAGGGACTGGACTGATAATTTTCAATTTTGGGGGGTTAAGGGTGTTGGGGGTGCATGAAGAGAATGGACAACAATCGTACACCTATGGATGAGGGCGGGGGGGCAAGGACAGAAGGTAGGGTGGGAACTGGGAGGAGGGGAGCTATGGGGGAAAAAAGAGAAATAACTGTAATAATCTGAATAAAGATAAATTAAAAAAAAAAAATTCTTGTGGATGCCCAGCTGGCATGGCTCAGTGGTTGAGTATCGACCTATGAACCAGGAGGTCACAGTTTGATTCCCGGTCAGGGCACATGCCCAGGTTGTGGTCTCTGTCCCCAGTGTGGGGCATGCAGGGGTTAGCCGATTGGTGATTCTCTCTCCTCATTGATGTTTCTCTCTCTCCTCTCCCTTCCTCTATAAAATCAATAAAAATATTTTTAAAAAAATCTTGTGGCACACCAGGGTGCTTCTTGCAGAACACTGGTTGAAAGTCACTGCAATATATTATCGAATACTAGAGGCCTGGTGCACAAAAATTTGTGCACTGGGGGGGGGGGGAATGGGTTCCCTCAGCCCAGCCTGTGCCCTCTCACAGTCTGGGACCCCTCAGGGAATGTCCACCTGCTGGCTTAGGCCCGCTTCCCGGGCCTAAGCTTGCAGTCAGACATCCCTCTGGCAGCCTGGGAGCCCTCAGGGGATGTCCACTTGCCAGTGGGGAGCAGGCCTAAGCTGCAGTTGGACATCCTTAATGCTGCTGAGGAGGCGGGAGAGGCTCCCGTCACCACAATTGTGCTGGCAGCCGTCAGCCTGGCTTGTGGCTGAGCAGAGCTCCTCCTGTGGGAGCAAACTGACCTCCAGGAGGCAGCTCCTGCATTGAGCATCTGCCCCCTGGTGGTCAGTATGTGTCATAGTGACCAGTCATTCCTAGTTGTTCTGCTGTTAGGGTCAATTGCATATTACCCTTTTATTATATAGGAGGATATCCAGTTTTTAACAAAAAATTACAAGACACGTAAAGAAGCATGGCATATAAAACCAACTTAAAAAGGAAGTTTTGGGATAAATACTTTATGTATATTCATTATATGAACTGAAATGATTTTAAAATGGTAATATATAAAAAAATACTTTGTTCATACAAATAAAGCACACTGTATAACAGAATTTAGTTGCAGAGAATAAGTTCTGAATGCAAAAATACTCTAAAAACTAAAAAAATTTCAGAAATCATTCTTGTTTGAAGTATGTTTTCAATAAAATAGGCATAGTGAGGTACATAAATCATTACTCTACGTACTTCATATAGATCCTTAAACCACAATACACACACTTTAAATGCAGGGTAAGTTTTAGAAAACAGGTTTTGGGGGCAAAATGCAATGGCAAATATTGTAACTTACCCTTGATTTTTTAAATTGTGGCAAATAGATCAGAACAATAAAGGAAATGAAATAAATTACCCACAACAAGAACATCGAACATTATGAACAATAATTTTTTTCATATGTTGGTGTTCTATCACAGGGCTGCATGCAGCCTTGGCTCTGAGCACTTAAGCCTGCTGGCATGATGGAGGGAGCAAAATGGCTCTAAATGAGCAGGGTGATCACAATTAGCTAACAATGTCTACCTCACACCCACCTGGGGAAATGTGGATAGGCTCCAATGTTGCTAGTAACAGATAACAAGGGCTTTCTTCTATAGTGGATCTATGGGTATATCACCAGATCTTCATGGCTCACTTAACAAGGAATAAGGGGAGGATCTGGCTCCCCCAAACACCTGGCAGGTGTATATCTGGTGGCTGAGACTTTACTTTCTCCCAGATCCATTTTTCACCAGCAAATGACACTTGCAACCTTCTGAAGAGTAATGTATATTTTCTCACACCTGGAAAAACAGTTAGCTGGAGGGAAGCAGATGAAAACACCATCCTAGGTTTAGATCTAAATCATACCAATTTTGGATAAAACAACAACTTGAAATGTTTATATTGCCATTTAAAATATATGTAAATATTAACATAACTAGAGGCCTGATGCACGAAATTTGTACATGGGTAGAGCCCCTTAGGCTTGGCTGGCCATCAGGTTCCCTGCCTTGCCACCTCCTCCTTCCCTTGCTCTCTCAGTGCCCTGCCACTGGTTGCCCACCATGTTCGACACCGCCCCCTGGTGGTCAGCGCATGTCATGGCGAGTGATCGAACTCCTGGTTGAATTCCTGAGGGGACACTTTGCATATCGGGCTTTTATTATATAGGATATATAGAAGAGTATGAAATTAAAAACTATAAAATCTCAGGTAAAGAGGGATGCATTTGCTTCAGCCACAGCTCAATAGCTATGTTAGAGAAGCCACCTGTTACACTGCAGCTAGAATTTCAGGTGTGTATTACATGGTAGGAGGATTTTCAATTCTCCTTTGAGCTAAAAATTTGAAACAGTGTTGGGTGAAAGGAGGTCCCTATTTCCTTTCTTTTCAGCTAAAACAGAAAACCTCAACCAAGACTCATGGCAGCCATCAAAGACAACATAAAAAAGGGTTGAATACAGAAAAATGGTCTTCTGCCTGGCATTTTACTAAGGAGAGGAGCATCTAACACAACCACCTGAAGAATGGAAGGCTACCAAGTCAGGTGTAATTAAAGTGGGATCCAGCCCAGCTGATGTTGCTCAATGGTTGAGCATCAACATATGAACCATGAAATCACAGTCTGATTCCCAGTCAGGGCACATGCCCTGGTTGCGGGCTCGATACCTAGAAGGGGGGTTGCAGAAGGCAGCCAACCAATGACTCTAATCATTGATGTTTCTTTCACTCTCCCTGTCTGTCATCAATAAAAATATATTTATTTTAAAAAGCGGGATCTAATGGTGCAACTATCTGTAGTAAGAGTTCAGAGGAGGTGGCCATAAGAAAATCATAAGATGTGTTTAGAACTAGGACATCAGTATGTTCTTAAATAGTTTCTTTGGCTACTTATATCCAAAATACCATCCCAGTGAAAAAGCAAGGTTTCCCTGAACCTACAGGGTTCCATGTAAAAAGATTTCAAGACTGTTAACTCCTACAGCAAATTCCTTCCACATGGATCTTGAATTTCTCCTTGAGAGCCTTGTTCTGCTTGTCAGTTTCACCTCAGGAAAGATGAAATTAACGATCAAAATCATTAGGATGAGAAATGTCAAGTCTGTCTGTCCTCCAAAAAGTATATCTGAAAACTACCACTTGCAACATCTAATAAAGATAACTCAAACACAGCCCCTGTCTTTCATTGACTGGCCCCATTTTGAAAAAGTAAAAAATGATTATTTATATATAGCAATCTGTTACTATGTCACACAAATCCACAGGAGACAAAAATCAGAGAAATAAGAAACTCCCAAAGTCAAACTAAAAAGAGGCTAGAAAAAGCAACTTTACATACCTCTATTCCAAGACCAAATCTTAAAATCATCCCCTGCTCTTAGAGACTACAGTAGTTTGGGTGAACAATGTAATAAAGGGAATATCAGGCAGGAAACCTATTCATCATTAGACAAAGGGTTGAAAAGGAATTCTGAAGTATTTCCCTTATTAAGTAGCAACTACAATCAATAATAAAAATAGAACGTGAGTATACAACATGATAAATGTCTGAATCAAAAGATTAAGAGGTAAGCCCTGGCCAGTACTAGTATTGCTTCGTGATTAGTGCATCACATCGAGCAACAAAGGGGAGTGGGTTCCATTCCTTGTTAAGGGTCCGGTGCTTGTGGGAGGCAACCAACTGATGTATCTCTTTCTCTTCCTCCCCCCTCCCATTATTCCTAACTCCCTCCTTCCCTCTCTCCCTACTTAAAAAAAGCAATGGAAAAATATCCTTGAGGATTAAAAAAAATAGATTAAAAGGTAAAATAGTCAGAATAAATTCTTCAAAGAGCTTACCGATCTTAAAACGATTTCCCTTTAGTTGACCTACAAATTTGGTAAATTCAAGAAGATTATTAGATTTTTGTGTATTTTCAAAAGTATTTATTCATAATTTTGTGTATTTTCAAAAGTTTGCCAGATATATTAATTTGCCACCACTGTGATAACCAGATAAAATTTAAAATCTAAGCATACTTCCAAATCCAATATTATCTCATTTGTAAACACACATAAAAATTCCCTTAAGCTATAGGACTTTAAATATGTGGTGACTACCTGAAGCAGTTCTTGAACTTTTTAAAATATATGGCTGAATATAAACAACTTTCAAACAAAAATGTTCACATAACAAAAGTTCCAAAGTTCAGAAAAGTAAGAGCAGAAAGATTTGAACTCATAGTACAAAAGGCAGAAAATGCATACTCTCAGTGATGGCTGGCTTATTAAACTTCTGTATTTCCAGAGAGTAATCTACAGTACTCCTGCCACTCTCATACAACCTTTGAACAGTGTGTGTGTGTGTTGTAAGGAACAGAGTAGGAATCACACAAAACTTCCCTTCACTTCACTTTAAGGGACAAAACAGTGACTTCTAAGCTCCCTATGTAAGACCCAAAACTAGAAGTGCTATTCCCTTTACAAATGACTATTCTTTTGTTTGCTTTTAAAAAATATTTTATTGATTTCAGAGGAAGGGAGAGGGAGAGAAAGATAGAAATATCAACGATGAGAGAGACTCGTTGATCGGCTGCCTCCTGCACGCCCCCTACTGGGAATCAAGCCCACAACCCAAGCATGGAATCAAACCTGGGACTTTTTAGTCCGCAGGCTGATGCTCTATCCACTGAGCAAACCGGCTAGGACTCAAATGACTATTCTTAAGTATGCAGCTTAAAAGTTCTCTAAAGAGTTAGCATAATGAAGGTAGAATAAGTTTATATACCATTAGAAATGCTTTACTCTTCTGCTTTGCAAAATCAAAGCCTTTTTAAATATCAAAATCATGCCAAAGATTAAAAAGAATATATGGAAAATAGATCCTCAATGAACTAAAATACATAAGAATAAATCTAATAAAGGATGAGGATGGATATAGATATATAAAAATGTAAAATTTTACTGAAAAACACAAAAATTAACTTGAACAAACTAAACCACATTCCTGAAAGAGAAGAGTGTGGCAGACTCTATTTTCCAAAAATGGCCACAATAATATTACCAGTCCCACATGCTCTTCAAAATCTCATCATTCCTCTCATGGAGAAATGGGCTCTACTTTATTACCCTTGAATCTGGGGGATGGCTGTGACTAACAGTGTTATTCAAATGCTGTAATTCTCCCAAACATAAACCAGTCAAATAAAAATTTCTCTCGACCTTTGGAACTGAGAAATGAGGCTATCCTGCAGCCACCATGCTGAAGTGACCACATAGTGATAGAGATGGCTGCTGAGCCTCAGCTGTTGGAATCTCAGCGTAGGTACCATTTATGTAAGAAAGCCTTCAGATGATTCTAGCCTTCAGCCTTGGAGCTGTCCAGGCTGACACCAAATGGAGCAGAAACTAGCTATCCACTGAGCCCTCCTCACCACACTGCAGATTCATGACTGTTTTTCAGCCTGAAGTTTTTTGAGGTGGCATTATATAGCTATTCTTAATTGGGAAAATATAATTAGAATATAAAATACTGATTCATCTATAAATTTCACAAAATTACAATGAACACTCCAACAAGATTTTGGAGAAAATCTGATAAAATAATTCTTTGGCAGATTAAAGACGGCCATACATTCTTGGACATTAACCCATTCCCTTTATCATTGAGAGTTGGGTCTAGCTCTTCTCCACAATGCCTCCTTAGAGATTTTATAACTATGACCAACAGAATATGGCAAAAGTAACACTGCACCAGTTTTGGCGTCCAGGTCTTCAGACACTGCAGCTTCTATTTCTTGTGTTGGGACAACTGCTCACAAAGTTCCAAGTCACCACGAAAAAAGTCTTACTACTCTGCTCTAAAAAACCACATGGAGAAGTCCCGAGACCACATAGAGAAGCAGAGTGCTCAGATGATTCCAGCTTCCAAGTGACCCCTCTAATGCCTGACATGTGAGTGAAGCCTTCTTGGACCCTTTAAACTAGACAAGCTCACAGGTGAATACCACCAAATGACCTCTGTCAATATTATGTGGTGCATGGCCAGTCAGGCCTGCTTGAATATCTAACCCATAAGTTATGAACAAATAAAATAATTGTGTTTTAAGCCACTCTTTGGAGTGGTTTGTTATGTAGCAATGAGTAACTGAAACAGTGGTTTGTTATGTAGCAACGGGTAAAATTTATTTGAAAGAATAAATATTGATAGAGAAGAAAATGATCAAATAAGATATTTTGAAGTCCACATATAAAATGTTAACAGGCTATAAGTTAAAAAGCTACAAAAGTTACAATATTATAGCATGGTATTAGGACAGATACAAATCAATTAAAAAGTAGAAAATTCTGAAACAGACTCAATCTATAATAATAAAAGGGTAATATGCTAATTAGACCAGATGTCCTTCCGGACGTCATTCAGGATGTCTTTCCTGATGAAGCTGGGGCTCAAGGGAAGCCAGCCTGGGTCCCAGGTGCCTATGGGCAGCCTAAGGGAAGCCTGGCCTACTCTTGTACAAATTTTTGTGCATTGGACCTCTAGTTAGATATAAGATTTTAGAGAATGATAAGAACATTTCAAATCAATAGGGAAAGAATATATTATGCAATAAATGGTGCTGGAACAACTAACTAATTAGAGAGGGAGTTGTATCTTTATGCTATATTTTATGCCAAACAAACAAAACAGGTAGATTGAACATTTGAAAACCGAAAATAAAGCCATAAAATCACTAGACAAAATAAAATTCCTGAGGTGAATATTTATATACTCTTCAAATGGGCAAGACATTTCCAAGTATGATAAGGAGCAAAAGTCATAAAAGTCTAAAATTTAACTATATAAGAATTATAAGCACTATAAAAAAGAAACTAGAAAAACATTTAAAAATATGATAAATAATATATCTTTTATATATAATTTTACAAATCAATAAGAAAAACAGTCTGGCCAGTGTCGCTCAGTGGTTGAGAGTTGACCCATGCACCAAGAGGTTGCTGGTTCTATTCCCAGTAAGGGCACATGCCTGGATTATGGGATTGATCCCCAGTAGGGGGCATGCAGGAGGCAGCTGGTCTATGTTTCTCTTTCATCCATGTTCCTATCTTTCTCTCCCTCTCTCTTTCAAATCAATAAAAACATGTTAAAAAATAAGAAAAACAAACAGCCCAACTTAAAAGATGGGCCAAGAACATAAATAGGTACTTCACAGAAAAATATATATGGCCAATACTTAAGAGAAAAATACCTGCTTAAAAAAAAAAAGAGAAAACAATACTGATTGGAGGGAAATAACTGAATCCAGAGTCTATAACACAACATTCACAATGTGCAGTATAATCCCAAATTATTTGACATATGAAGAACTAAGACAACAGGGTAAATGCAGCAAAGAAAATAAAATTTATTCAATTTTGACTCTGAGATGAACCAGATGTTTAAATAAAAAGACAAGGATTTTTAAATGGCTATTATTATGATTAACGTATTAAGTAAAACATTTTTTTAAAAAATGTGTTTTTATAGATTTTTTAGAGAGAAAGGGAGAGAGAGAAACATCAATGTATAAAAGAAAAATGGCAGATTGTGAAATTAGCTCATTTCTAGTTTAAAGGAAGAATAATCCTTTAAAAATCAGTCAACTATCTTCAAAAATTATAGAACTAGCAAATGCAAAATATCAAGAAACTAGGAGCCGGTGCACAAAAATTTGTGCACTCGGGGTGGAGGGAGTCCCTCAGTCCGGCCTGTGCCCTCTCACAGTCTGGGACCCCTCAGTGGATGTCCTATGATGGCCCCAGTCTGCCAGGCGCCTTTTGTGTGTGTGTGTGTGTGTGTGTGTGTGTGGCCACTGGGGACCTGCCCCCAGCTGCATCTGAGGCTCGGAGCAGTCC